>SRHC01002598.1:0-44490 GCA_004794325.1 Pomacea maculata | reverse complement strand
ATAATAATCGTCATTAAACAATACAAGGCATATCTAGTCATGTAATTCTAACCCTTCTATTTATTTGAATATACACATCTATATTTTGAGAGGGCACATTGTTTTGCTAATAATCATTGAAACACTGAAGGTGGCAATATGTTATATGTTATCATGTGATAATAACCCAGTTATTTATTTCAATACATTAATTGGTTTAGAAAAACACTTGAAACATACCAAGATAATAGAAATTATTTTAAAGTGCGCAGGTTAGTCTGCCATTAGAAGGGGAATTTACTTCCTTGCTCTACCCAGATTCATGATTTTCTCAGAAAGAGAAAACAAAATTTTACAGCCTTTCAACATATTCTGTGTTCACGAGGGTGAGGTCTATATACCTCTCGTGTAGCTAATACACAGAATTTCGATATATATAATTCCAAGCACGTCTCTCAGAACCTCCATTGTTTTAGGTTTAGTTTAAACTAAGATAGTAATTAATTTCACGGGTTTCGTTTATGAATTTGTCCATGAAGCAAGATACTATCCCCTTAAACGTTTTTATTATATTGTTTCTAGATACCTCTCCAAGTACTACTTTAAGTGACTTTTCTTAATGCTGTATAGTTTTGCTCAAACTCATCACCAATGCATGCTTGTCATAAACTACTGTTAAGTTCTTTTTAACATTTTTATGTTTACGGGCTTAGTTTTTAAGCTTTTTTTCTTGTCAGCAGTGTTTATTTGTGATACATGTATTACTTAAGCATAATCAAAGATGTGATTTTTGTAGATTTTACGAATTTTTGGTTTGATTTTTCCATCTGAATAATCAAATGTGTGCTCAGGGCTAGACAGCTAAGACTAAAATATGTTTCTCAGCATTTGAGTGGAAACCGAGCCCACAAAAGTTGGCATTTATTTATTTTTTGCCTTCGAACCCAGGCACACACAGTCGTCTGTGAATGTTCAAATTCTTTAACGAATAAAGTTTGTTTATAATTTGAAGCCGAGTGTGGAAATACTTTGTGGAGGACTGTAATTACTACTGTTCTGTGGTGCTAACCAAATTGTGCAAATACCGCGTATGGTCTAGTCGTAGGTTGTGTTTAGATAGTGTACGTTGCCCCCAGTATGTTTTTTTTTTCGTCGCTTTTCCTACATTTGTAATGAGGTCCAGTGACACCAATAGAAGAAACACATTTGTAACACCCAATTGCGCCATACCTGATGTTAGTAAGATTCCTATTGACGGTGTGTCTTCTTAATCATTCGTGTTTTCGCCTATGTTATACACCACCTTAAACTACCATTTGGTAACACACACACACAGATATGCTCATAAGCACATAAACACACAGTGACACTATAACTGGAAGGTGCTCCTAGTGGGAAAATAAAGCTCTCATACATTACATTTTTTCAGGTTATCTACATCAAGACTACATTCGTACCGAGTTCTAAGCCGTCACCTAATTATTAAATAAACTACTAATTATATTACATTTTATATAAAAAACATATCTAGACCAACAAAAATTATATGTAAATTATGTTTATGCCAGGTCTATTTTATTGAAATCATCGTACATTTTATTAGCAGAACCTAAGTCTTTTATAATGCTAAAAAATGCACGTAAAACATGATTTGTGTGAAATTTGAACTCTGTGACTTCTTTCCACACTAAGGTCAGTCAATTGTTTAGGAATGTGTACTTAAAGTGACTTATAAACTGGTGTAGACACGCTAATTATTACGTGGCGACAGAACAGAATGTTTGCTATATTGACCGATCATTAGTTCAGACTAAAATGGCGGAATAATATCATATGCAACACAAAAGCTTTAAAAGTTGTAGAAAAACAGCGCGCACATCACCCACGTGACGCTACAGCGCGTGACGGCTTTTGGCGCGAAAACTGCAGACAGGGTAGGGAGGGGCAATGAACAGCACACCCCCATTGTTACACCAAGCAGCAAACTCAGCATCAAGCAGACGACACGTGACGTAGTTTGGGCATGACATCAGGCTTTGATACAGTTAGTGAAAAAAAGACCTCGACCTTTCCCCCCTCCCCCCACGACCCGCATAAAATTAGCCTGGACTGTGACGTCAGACGTCGTCTGCACTGAGAGAAAGACATGCACAGCAACATGGCTGACACGTGACAGACAGTAATACAGTTGTATTCCTTTTGGAAACGGAACATCTAAAGTCTCATTTGACACAGACTGGTTCGTTACAAAGTAGGAAGAAAAACTGCTATGTAGATAAATATACTTATGTATCATTAACAACATAATCATTTATTAACTATTTGAGTTTCTCGATCTTAAAGCTAGGTTTTTAAATAAGCAAAAAATGCTGACAGTAAGAAATATCAAGACTATATAAAGTGCACCTTATCGGATGTACTTTAGAAAATTCCTCCATTTTTCTTGAGGATATCAGTCTTTGAGTTCGTAAACACATTTCAGCCAATCACAAAAAATACTATAGCAATAAGCTAGAGAATAATTTATCATTTGATAGTCAAACGCAGGGTCACATCAATAGAATGTCATCGAAGAGATATATAAAAGTAAGTCACCTTCTGTGCAAACATTCACTAAGTCGGCCTGTTTTTGAAGTACTTAACTCTGTTGATCAGTATGTGACTAGGCTGGTGCATTCATAGATATCCCGCCCTTGCTGTGTAAACACATGCACCTTATCGTGCACATAAGGCAGCATGTGTACACAATCCTCTCTCTCTCTTTTACACACACGCACATACACACACCCCGAGTTAGAGAGAGAGAGACAAAACACAGAGAAATCGGAGAGAAGTTGTAGAGAAAAAGAGACTGAATTCAGCACATCTTTGTTTAGTTTACATTACTTAAGTTCAATGGAGATATAGATGTATAGAATATTTATCAATGCTTAAGAATAAGCTGTGACACATTATACAGGTCGACCAGGAAGTAAAAAGACAGACCTGATCTCATGATGGAAGGTCCTACCTGCACATGGATTGTGGCAGTGTGTGTGTTTACTGAAATACTCCTCTTAACTACTGCACAGGTAGACAACATGAGTAAGTACAGGCAGTGTTACATAATTTCTTTTCTTCTATCAAATTAACGGTAAGTCTTGGTCAGTAACTTTGTTATAATTAGTCATTAAGGTAGTGTCTGTGTGCTGTCACGATTTTCCATGGAGTGCTCTGTGCTTTGTCACTCTTACACTCTTGTCACTTATTACTGTAGTGTTGGGTTCAAGTTTATTGTTTGTTGTAACGAGAATTGAGCAAACAATTGAATGCAACAAAACTAACCTTATATCCACATATAACAAATAAAAGTAGCCCAGTAACCTGAGGGTGTAGGGTCCCCTAACCTTATTAGGCAGATAATTAAGGTGTGAGGTGGTAGTCAAAACACTTAAAATTAGGTAAGTGTACATCTTCCTGTCGCTGTTTTACCTTCCCCTACCCTAAATGGTGGAAAGTACCCATTGTCAATACTTGAGTGACAGAGGGAAGTCTCACACGGACATCAGACACTAGTGTTCTAACCACTTGGGCATCCCGGTATCCATTTCCCGAAGGGTATAGAGTGTTAAGAACTCACGTGTCTGACAAGTCATGAAAGACAACTACACATTTTTTCCACAAACACAACGAGTGCATTAGGTTGATACGGTCTGTGTATGTGCCTAGTGAAGGACTAACACGAGACAATCACAAATAGTAAACTCCACTAACAGTAAACAAACCCTGACTACTGTCGCTTTCACCTGTGTCATACACCGTGCTAAAACACCAGGAGTCAATACGATCACAGCAAGGGAGGGTAATAAACAATAATGTAAATGTTCTAAGTTAAAATACTTCTGGTCACCATTTCAGGATAATTTATCCATTTCACAAATACTTTAACTGAAAGGCTGCATAAACATATGATGATTATATCAACAATAAAAGTCATATGCTTTCTCTTATCACTACAATTAATCTCAACTGATTCTAAGTATCACCTCAACAAAATGTCAGTTGGTCCCAGTTTTCACCTCTCAGTCTACCATACACTCACTCCATCGTATTACTCTCTTCTTGCCGGCCTAGTTCTAACATAGAAAACCAGCGAACAAAGTGTAAATTGCACACTCACAGTTGCTAAAGTGTTGATAGTAGATGCATATAGATAATATATAGGGGCACACACGTGAAGTCCCACACAGAAAGAAATGGTGTAGTTACACAGGGTCATAGAAGGTATTAGAGGTGTTTAATCCCAGAGCTGACAAGGTAAGTTCCAAGTTTAATGTGGACGATAGCTCAAGGGTCGGAATACACGATATACTTTATGAGTTGTATCACAGCGCGAGATGTACGAGAGATGAAGCAACATCCGGTGTAGAGGCCAGGCAGACCACGCAGTTACCGTCCCTGAGAATTGGGAGGGACGTACTCTTTTCACAAAATCATACATCACGAATCATAAGGAGGCAACTCTGGTTAAACCTGTAATTTGTATTTAATATATTTAAAGTTCTGATTTTGTTTTCTTTCTTCCTTTTTAACATTTTCTTAAATAATTTTGCTAGCTGCAACAAATTTCACTTCTAACGATGCAATGATTCATATCACTATCCTGCATATCTTTTGATGAAGTCTACTTTGTGTTACAGGGAACTTGGCTCGTAATAAACCATGCGATAGCAGTTCACGGTATTATGAATATGGCATAACTTCTGGAAACTGCTCTGCTGCTATAAATGGAATACTTGACACCCATTTCCAAATCAACAGTTCACCGCCGAACTGTATCCACACATCAACATCCGACTACAGCCCTTTCTGGTGGGTGGATCTGGGACAGAACTTTTCTGTTCATGGAGTCACCATCTACGCACGTACTGGAGGTGAGAATAAAGCGATAAAATATAATTAACCAAACTTGGGTTTAAAAAAAAAACCTACTGAAAATTTCGTACTTCAGACAAATTGTTATAAAGACTACCGAGCATTCTGTACCTGGTGTAGTGGACTGGTGTCTTTTTTCTTCTATTATTAGCAACACATTACCCATTTAGTAAACGAGGTGTATAGTACAGATTTCGTAGCGGTTACTTGTAAACAAAATACCATGGCACCCATAGGAGTAAATTCGTGAAACCAAAAACATTTAAAATGGTCAAAGTAGAAATAGTCTGGTACCAGCTAAGCCTACAAATATTCTCTCAACACATTTTTCTAAACAAAACCTCAATCTGATGAACTATAAAATAAAATATAAAAGGTAAAACGTAGGAATCGGATGACATTAATAATGATAAACTGGTTTCTGTAGTAGTTACGATAAAGGTAATGGATCCATTGTTGTGACACAGTACGTGTTTTTGGTAATAATGATGACGGGGACAAAATAGTTGTGATGCTAGTAGAATAAGTAGATGTTTATTCTGCTGGTGTGGGCATCTACAACTAAGGAAAGAAGGCCCGACACAATGATGTAAGAATTTTGCTAATGCACGTGTTTGTAAGTTGTTTACTACGTGTTTCAGTAAGCAGGGCTGTCCTAAAATATATATCCCAACAAATCCCCTCCACCACTATCCACTTAATGGATAAAACAGATGTCCATAAACATTTGCTCTCCTTGCACCAGCTATTCTACTGAAAAGTATGTAACGATCTGTCGCATAAGCAGGGTTTTAATGGAATTCAACTGTTTGGCAAGCAATCATGTGATGTGCTACGGTGTTGTATGAAACATGTTTATGTAAGTTTATGTACGCAAGTATTTACTTTGTTAGATTTATTAATTCTCTTAGTGTAGGTAACGGCCATTTATTTTACAGCTCTGCAAAGAATGGAGTGTGTCCGAGTCTCTCTTGATGGACGAGAGATACATACGTTCCCGTCTTCAGGTATAGCAAATGTGACAACCAACATTTACCTTCATCCTCCTCAACGGGGACGAGTGGTTAACATCACTAGAAACTGCACCTCAACAGGAGAACCCATGCCACTTTTAAACATATGTGAAGTCCAGATTTGGGGTATGTTACAAAGTGATATACAATAACTTGTTATTGTCTCCCTTGTATACATTTAAAATGTGATCCCATAAACATGTATTAACCTGCCTCTGATCCCGAGTTTGCAAATGGCGGCAGTATCATCAACTCACTTTTTATGTACATTGTCTCGTCAGAGACAAACTAATATGGTACTTTAATATAAAAATGTACACAGAGATTAAAAATTTGAGAAATTAAGAGATATTATACGAAATTATCGCAAATTACTAAAATTTTGATTGTCATGTGATGAAGGAGCCAGACCAACGTCTATCATTAAAGCCAGGTGAGCGATGCAAAATGTTATTGGAAAAGTATAATTCTCATAGAATTACGTTTGCAGAAAAGAGATATATGTGAGAGATCTCATATAGAGGTACAGCAGACTTACCTGGGTAATTTTTAATTGCGATCACCACGTGTACTTTCACTGAAGGAAGGCAGGAAGGACTAGCTTTGTGCTGTGTAGCATGGAAAATCCACATTGCCATCGAAGGGAGGTGTCTGTCGACAGACAGCTGCAACAGTAGGTCACCAAGTCTTGGCAAGTCTTCTAGCAATGTAGATGGACAACATAGCCACTGGATTTGAACCTTGACGTGACCTCACAGACCACAACCTGAGATGGCAAGATCAAAGACCTTGTGATACAGGACAGACTCTTTACACCACCAACTTCAGTGTCACAGGCTGTCTAAGAAAAGTCATGTAATACTAATAATACAATACGCTACTAAATCATGATATAGTCGTGTAGAAGTAGGTAAACAAAAATAATAGAATTGTTGATGTTTCGTGTGAATGTAGTTTTATTAATCTTTTAACATAGTTTACCTATCAGAAGTTCATCCTATAAGGTAATCGCTCTCTTTGCTAAATTACCTTTTTCAGGGTGTACAAACGGATCGTGGGGTGATGCCTGCCAGTATCAATGTAGTCCATGGTGTCAGGGTTCAGGAGAGGACAACTATTGCGATTCTGACACTGGGACTTGTCTTAAAGGCAAATGGTTTCATTTATTTTAGTAAATTTAATAAAAATAAATTGTAGTCAAGTGCTGAAGGAGAATTAGGCAGCTATGATCTGAGAGCATTGGGGTAAAATGTTAAAACTTATTTTAAAGATCTCTTTAATAACATCCATTTTTAATGTTTATCACACTCTGACAAAAGAAGTCTTCATTACCGTAAAATCACACATTAATTCTCTCGCACACGTTGTCTCCCTTCTTTTTTTCCTATTGTGTCAAATAAATGAAGGTTTGGCATTAAGGGCCTTAATTATTTTTCTATTTGCCCACTGCTATCAACAACTATTATTTTAAAGCATATTAAGTCTTTTTATTTTTCTGTTAGTGCTCGTTGTCTTTTAATCTTGTTTTTCACTGTTTTTGGCTTTTCGTCTGTATTGAACAGGTTGCATGTTGGGATACTGGGGAGACAACTGCTCGTTTACCTGTGGAGCGAGATGTAACGGTAGCGCATGCTACATGAGTGACGGCACCTGCGAATGTCGATCAGGCTGGGAGTCTCCACTGTGTCAAGGTAAACATAAATTAAATTACACTGCTAATGTGTCACACAGCTCATACGGCACGATTTAAATATACATTAATTGAAGAGAAATGTGAAAAATGACCTCCCACCCCAACCCCACATACAATTCTATCTACGATCTGACTTTCACATAAATGGTGTTCTCAACTGGCCTTTGCCTAACTTTGGCTTTAAACTAATAAACTTGAAGGAGTAGACTGGTCGTCTTCTGCAAGACCTGCTCACTATTACCCAAGACAGCCTGTGGCGGGCCTCGTCAGCTCCTATCTATCCATGTGCTCCCCAAAACTGCAGGTGCCAGTTAAGCAACAAATTAATGAATAACAACAGTCAGCCAAGTAAACATAATATGATGTTGACAGATTGCTCAGACGGTTACTACAACGTGTCTAACGACTGTCAGAACACCTGTGGTAGAGGATGCAACGGCACATGTAGCAGGACTGACGGAAAACGTATACGAAAATCCATTGTTTTTAAATTGTGGGTTACAGTTCAAAGCCTCAACACAAACCTCTGCAACAGGTATTCAGAAGTGAGATGCAGTGCAAAATAAAAAGAAATGTGGGTTACAGTTATAAGCCTCAGCACACACACACACACTGCAACAGGTATTCAGAAGTGAGATACAATGAAAACTAAAAATTTGGGGGTTACAGTAAAAAGTCTCCACACGCATACACTCTCACAAACAAGGTAAATCTTATGTCGAATTCTAGAAGATTCGACTGGTATATTACAGTCATGTTAGTCTGCTCAATACCAAGGCTAGGATGTCATTTTTTCCTTTTTTAAAATTAAAATATTATTTAAGAAGCAACTAATCACTGCTAAAATCAAATAGACAAGAAGCTGAACGAGTTTTATCAGCAGCGTAGTCACTGATTTATTCTGTACCTGTAACACTGGAGAAAGCGACCCACGTCAATTCGATAATTCAATTGCTGCTGCAATGTCCTTAGTCAGTTGTAAAATATCTCGTCTTCTAAATCTCAATTTCTTGTAAAGTTCTTGGTCATTGTACTGGTGGAGGGGATGATTTTTGTCCCGAGAAACACGTTCTCGGCGCAAACGGCGTCGAATACGGTTCAATACCATCCAGTTCGCCATATTGTGCTATGGGTACGATAGCGAGCTAACGGAGGGTTGAGGCTCCATTGGCCTTATAGCTACGATAGCCGGCTATCGAGTTCCTGCATGCGAATTTTCCAGCGTTGTCGTGACGATAGAGATATCGTACCTATAGCAGCGCAATCGGTGCTCCATGCATACGGGGTTGGTCACTACAACGTGTCTAACGACTGTCAGGACACCTTTGGTGAAGGATGTAACATGTCACAGAACTAACGGGACATGTCAGTGTCACCAAGGCTGGCAACCTCCTCTGTGTCAAGGTAAGATTCACTGACTCTAGCAATCTGATATTAAATAAAGTGTTATCGTCTAATTAATCTAGAGAAATTTAATTGTCTGACAGTACACCATAACAGATGTTCTAAAAGTGAAATATGTTGAAAGAATTCTAAAATGTGACTTCAAAATGCCTAACCCATTAATTTCCAGATGTATTTATGTCATTGTAATTTGTCGACAGATTGCTTGCACGGTTACTTTAACTTGTCTAAGGACTGTCTCAACATCTGTGGTAAAGGATGTCACGACACTTGCAAGTCAACTGACGGGATATGTCAGTGTGAGACAGGATGGAAGTCTCCCCTGTGTCAAAGTAAGAACAGAAATGAAGGTTATGTGTCATATGTTACGATTCATGCAAACTGAGAATTAAAGATCATCGCACATCGCTTACCGGGGCAGTTAAACGAGGTAAACTCCCCTCGCCCGCACCAATTTCAAAAATTCATAAAAAATAACTGTAAGAGACAGAATTTTTTAAACTAATAATACGAGATCAAACAGTGTGAAACAAAGCTGTTTACATCTGAATCTGCATGAATAGTCACTTATTAGGTAATCCAAAGCAAATTAGGTAGGTGTAATTGAATTTAAAAACAATTTTCAAACAGGGTTGCAAAGGATATATCATGCTAGCACAATTTACACCTTTAGGAATCACACTTTGATAACCGCATATAAACTTGAAATGAATTAACATTGTTCTTGTCCAAAAAAAAAAATCAGATTGATGCATTTAATAATATTATTATCGGTTCGCTACGAAGGTACAGAGCCGCGCGACAACGCTTTACTGCGGAGCACCGAGTGCATGCGAAGCAAATTTTCAAAGGTGTTTTAAAAAAATATATCTGGTAAGCTACAAAAAATACAAATATATGTGATACGCCGTTTAAAAGAGCTTTTTAAAAGTATTTGCGTGGTGTTAACTTCAAGAATTATAGGTTCTTATTTCTTGTAGTAATCTCACATCAAAGATAGTAAATGTATGGAGAACAGATTTTACAACCGATCGAAAGGTCACACAAGTCAGAATTTCAGAAAAAAATATTTTACATGATATATACATGTACAAGCATGGGGAGGGGGGGGGGATTGGTGTTTTACGCCGTGTCAGCAACTGAGTATATTACGGCAAGCAGCCAGCCCTGTAAACAGATATATACAAGCATGAAGTACCAAACAAGATAATATTTTATTAGAATATACATTAGAATTTAAATATTACTTACTGCTTTCTTCTCATTTTCTGTTGTTTGAGTACAAATCCACGTCAAAGCGAGTGACCCCCAACGAATGTCAATATGGCGCTCAAGTAACTTCAGAGTGGGATTTACACGAGGTAACACCCGATTGGTTGATCTTTTTTCACCCTTTAAAGGGACGTAATCGTTGGCGGAACAAGTCCTAAAGGTCACCGTGTTCTCTCCCTTATGTATTCGTTCATTTACGCACAGGGTTGCAAATTGTACTGTGACACCATAGCATCCATCCTATGCGATGGCCTCGTAATAAGCAAAAGGAAGCGAATTGACGACGCCGGCTATGACCCCGTCTCCAGTGATACAGATAATGTTTATTTAAAACACTGCAAGCATAATTTTATTTCAATAAAGCTTGGTTTATATACATGCTGACACCAAACACGCCGATAGCAATTTGTCGGATCTTTAAAGGAAAGCTTTAAAATAACCTCAAGCAATCATCACTTAAATGAAAGCTTTCTACTTTGACACCAAAAAATAATCGACTTATTGGTGTCTTATTTATTATTCTTTGAGTGCAGAATTGTGATTGTGCAGACAATTACTACAACATGTCAAACGACTGTCAAAACACCTGTGGTGAAGGATGTTATGACACATGCAGCAGGACTGACGGGACATGTCAGTGTCGACCAGGATGGCAGCCTCCTCTGTGCAAGCGTTAGAGCACGATGATATATCTGGTAATTAGTGTCAAGATGGTCTGATTAGCTTTGTGATTGTGTTTATTTATTTTCACTTTGCTTTATGCATAAATATCTCATCTGAATTTAAACGTTCTTGTTCATTGAGCAGCATATTTATAACATTTTCACATTTCTGTATTAAGAATGCTTAGACAGTAACTACAACATGTCTAACGACTGTCACAATACCTGTGGTGAAGGATGCAATGACACATGCAGCAGGACTGACGGGACATGTCAGTGTCAGCCAGGATGGCAGCCTCCTCTGTGTCAACGTATGAACACCTGGAACTAATTAAAAAAATTTAGCATTAACAGTAACCATGAAACGGTCGACTACTACAACTCATTTGCTTGCCTTTTACATTATTACAATTTTAAGATTATTTGTGTCTGTACAGTAATATTAATAATCTCTCGGAGAAAATTGGCTAAAAATAATACTCAGATATTGTCAAAGACAGCAATAACAAAATTTTACATTAACGAAGACTTCTATAGTCTTTCATTAAACTGTTTGTGCACGTACCTTGGAATTGATGACACATATCGTTTGCTAAAATGCTAATGGAAATGATAAAAATAGGGCTTCGCAAATCTTACTAATTGTTTCAAATACGAGGTTGACTCCCCGAATATCATTCGCCCAAGCAAATCAATTCACATTTGCACTGATAGAAAAGTAAAACGCAAACCGTTAAAGAATTAATGACTGATTTCTTAAAGAGCAAATGCAGTTGAAAGGAGATGAACCCAACAGCGCTCCTGTTGGTGCCATCATCGGGCCAGTCGTGGCTGTGATACTCGTCGTTGGAGTAGTTGTTGGAATCGTTATATTCAGGTAACGACACTTTGAATAAATTGTTTTGCATCATAAGCAACATTTCTGAGCTGGCAGGGTCTATTCTAGTCTAATTTGAGTCAAATAAACATGAAAATAAGGACAAAACATGCTAATTAGTATTTACATTTTTGGTATGGTATCGGTTAGCAGCTACTTATGAAGTCAATATTTTGACAACCTTCTGAAGGCGAATAAAGTTAATATGATTTTAAAATCAGCTTTGGTCTCTGTTCTTTCCTCCTTTTTCGCGTAGCTTTCCATCTCTGTAACATGTATGGTTGACCAAACATTTGAAAGTCACGGTTTATTTCTGCAAACAATAGAAAGCAAGATAAATATTAAATTTGTCATCTTATCGTAAAACCAAGCAAATATTTGCTAAAATGAAAAAGCAATAACATATAAAGAATTTCCTGTTTGATTGGACGGTGGTGACCAAGTCATGTTTTCAATAGGAAAAAAATAAAGAGCAAAAAACAATACAGAGAAGATGAATACAGGAAATATAAAAACAAACCTTGTTATACAAGCAAGCCAAAGATCATTATAAACAGATGTAGTATGAGCAGGTATTTAATTGTTCTTTTTCACATTTGCAGATGATGAGCATTTAGTTTTCATCCCGGGTCACGTGCCTGGTAGAAATCAGTACATCAACGCCGTCCACATGTCGGTGCGTGGTTGTCATTAATTTACAACTCGTCTCCACATAAACTGACTTTCATCGGTGTGAGGCAATGGTTTACGGCCTAATCCTAGACCTTCTGTTTACTCGGCTACACTTTTAGTAAAGATTTCCAGACTCACTTTCATCTGTGCTCGGAAGACATTTTCCTACTTAAATATATGACATACTGCAAACTGGTCAAAAGAGAAACTATAAATATTCGATGATTTTCATCTAAAGGCAAAGCAGGGTCTGTAAACTCTTAAATAAGCAACTGGTTTAAATTACTAATTTGCTGTCTCTTAGGAAGAGACAAGGGCTGATTCTGACTCAACTGCCCTTGCCGGACACCGTGGTGGACATGTGGCGTCTGGTTGACGGATGGGACGTCAACACCATTGTTTCTCTTGGACACAAAGACCAGAGTCAATTGGTCAAGGTAAAAAGTCATACACAAGAATAAATATTTTCACATGGTGGCTTCGTTATTCATAAATAGTTAAACAGTGAAGTGACGGAGAAACGAAAAACAAAAACATTTCTGGATAAGGCGATGTTACATCTGCTTAAATGTTTCTATATATATATATTTACTATCCAGTTTCTAGCTTGTCATTGGTTTATTAATTTTTGTGATAGGAGGTAATAAGTTCTTATAACCATTTTATTTCTACTCGCGCCAACAGTAGCAAATAAAACTTTCCCTACTACTTACCTGCTTTAGCCCAAATATTCGTGGTTTCTTTTGGTCATATTTTGGTTATGAGTCGAGACATTTTAATTTCATCAGAACTACTGCCGTTACTGGCCGGATACAGAGCAAGATATTCTGAAAACTGAACAACACACCATCGGCCTAATATCCACTACTACACATGGAGATCATCTGACTTGCTATGACATGTCTCTCACCACAAAGGTTCTCCTTCAACTTTTTTATCGTTTAGCCACCCGTTTCTTGTAATTTCTGATTCTACAACTGTTTCCAGTAGTTCTTGAAAAACTCCTTCAGTAGCTCGTTGCCACCAATTTTTGTTTTCACCCCTCTCTCGTGTTTTCTACATGTAAGCTTTTATTGTGTTAGCGAGACTTTTGTTGTCAGAGTTTACTTGAACTTGCTTGATCTTAAATGGTATCCCATTCAATTCAAAGAAAACAATCTTTTATCTTTACAAAGGCGTCGAAGGATAAAACAGTTCGAGTTCTGTACTACGATGACTGGGCAGGCCTACTTCCAGGTAAAATCTCAGACATTCTCCATCTGATCGGCATTCTGGAGTCATGGCATGTTGAAGAGGACACCTCACCTGTAATTGTGCAGTGCAGGTCAGCTTTACTTGAACTTTTTGAATGACATGAGAAAATCATTGTTTGGACATTATTGTCATGTTACACCGAAAATGGTCTCAGTCTGTGGTTGATGTAAGTTCGAGCAGCAAGTGGTGATTGAAAGCATCTCAAACTAGTCATCAGAAAACTAGTTCTGTGCATCTGTAGAAAATGTTGACTTATGGACAACCTTCACTTAGCAACGAATTCAACAGGCTTGGGAAAGATAAAAGAAAAATAAGCGAGCTTTTAAGGCTTGGGCGCCAATTTCAACACAATTTCATTATATTCTTTAACAAACGTGATTCCATGACTTGTACTCTAGCAACTCAAGAGGTTAATTTAGTTACTGAATACGAACACGTTTAAACTATACAACAACAATTATATTTCAGTGACGGCGTGACCAGAAGCGGGATGTTCTGTGCTCTGTATGACGTCATCAACCGGGCAAGGATTGACCAGGAGGTTGATGTCTACCTGCCTGTGCGACAGGTTCAAACCGTCAGACCAAAGGCCTTCACTACCGAGGTAATTTGTCCTTCACAACATAAGATTGATCACTATAATTGGTAACCCAATTACTGAACACTTTGAGAAAGAACTTTTTCTGTTACTATTATTCTTGATGATTTTATTTTTACAGAAAGTCGTCACCTGTCTAGTATTTCGGTTAATCTCAATTGAAATAAAAGCCTTCGAATATAAAGATTTCTTGTAAAGATGAGGATATTCTCTGTTGACATGTTGATGCTGTTTTAACAGATGCAGTATCGGTATTGCTACCAGGCTGTACATGAGTACAAGCGGCAAGACAGTGTGTACCAAAACATGTGACCAGTCTACCACTTCCACACCTGTCGTTTGAATTGTTATTGAAACGGGCGTCCTCAAAAATAACACTGACGAGCCAGTTACGAAGGACAACAATCAAAGATTTCTGTGTGCGCTTGTGTTGTATTCATTTCACTGCCAAACTACTTATTCCAGTTTTGGATGACATTTTAAAATGTAATCACGACAATATAAAGAAATATCGCTCGTTATTTGTTACAACTAATACAGGACACTAAGGTGTATTGTGTTCTGAACCTGTCACATTGTCTACTTACCAGTGCTGACATTTGTTAGCTTGCGTACCACGTCCTTAAATGTTAGTGTATGCCAGTACTTTCTACTGCTTTATTTTCAGTTTAGGGCAATAGTTATGTAAGTGTTTTTAAGCAGACTTTTTATATTCTTGAAGATTCTATAGACTATAACAGTTTAATAATCGTGTATAAATACTCTTTATGAGTTCTCAGCATAGGAATACATTTTTATGACAGCTTCTTAAACACTAAGTTCAGGATGGTGTCTAAATTATACTGTTGTTGTTCTTAGGCATATTTGAGAGCGGAAAATGTTGCGAGGAAAATATTTTATTATCAGGAACGGAATCAAATGTCCTGAAAATTGTTTTTTCCTGATGTTGAGTAGACCGTCAAAATTGAAAACTGGTCAAAGATGTAAAATAATAGTCAGTGTTGGGGCCGGCAGGTTGTTGTTAGGATCCTAGCTCCAAGGAAAATAGTTGCTGATCATGTTACTTTTACATCTTAACCCAACCATCAGGAAATTAAAAAGAACCTTGATTTCAAGATAATGCCATGCAGTGGCTGTTCAGCAATTTGCTCTCTCTGAGTACTTACAGAAATATAGCTTTCATGTGTCACCCAGAACCAACAGATGAGTAAGTACTGCCATATTGTGTAGCAGTTTTCCTATATTTGGTAAGATTTTGTGAAAATGTAACTTTAAAAAGTGATCTGTTCAGGATGTCTACCCAGTCATCTGCTTAATAAGTTTAACTAGTAACCTGTTGAATATGCTGAGCCAGTAACATGCTTACTATGTTTAACTAATAACATCCTCCATTCGTTTCACTATTATCAACGAATTTAACACAAAAACACCTGACACTGAAAGGTAGGGCGCGCGCGAGACAGTCGAACATTTTTGCTAAGACTGGTCAGTAAGTAAAAAAAACTAATTGATGGCTAATTTTTTAATGTTTATATTTTTTTTATAAACCATTGATAACTACCTGTACAAAATTTCTATGTACCTATTTTTTAAAAGTGCCCTGTGCTTCTTTCTATTTATATATCTATATATTATCTTATTACATTTACAAAATATATATATACAAAATAATCATCATTAAACACTACAAGGTAAATCTAGTCATGTAATTCTAACCCTTTTATTTATTTGAATATACACATCTATATTTTGAGAGGGCACATTGTTTTGCTAATAATCATTGAAACACTGAAGGTGGCAATACGTTATATGTTATCATGTGATAATATTCCAGTTATTTATTTCAATACATTAATTTGTTTAGAAAAACACTTGAAATATACCAAGATAATAGAAAGTATTTTAAAGTGCGCAGGTTAGTCTGCCATTAGAAGGGAAATTTACTTCCTTGCTCTACCCAGATACATGATTTTCTGAGAAACAGGTAACAAAATTTGACAGCCTTTCAGCATATTCTGTATCCACGAAGGTGAGGTCTATATACCTCTCGGGTAGCTAATACACAGTTAATTTTGATATATGTAAAGTCCAAGTACGTCTCTCAGAACCTCCATTGTTTTAGGTTTAGTTTAAAATAAGATAGCAATTAATTTCCCGGGTTTGGTTTATGAATTTTTCCCTAAAACAAGAGACTATCCCCTTAAAAGTTTTTATTTTATTATATTGTTTCTAGATACTTCTTCAAGTACCACTTTAAGTGACTTTTCTTAATACTATATAGTGTTGCTCAAACTCATCATCACTGCATGCTTTTTTAAAACTACTGCTAGGTTCTTTTTAACATTTTTATGTTTACGGGCTTAGTTTTTAAGCTTTTTTGCTTGTCAGCAGTGTTTATTTGTGATAATGTATTACTTAAGCATAATCAAAGACGTGACTTTTGTAAGATCTTACGATTTTTTTGGTTTGATTTTTCCATCTGAATATTCAAATGTGTGCTCAAGACTAGACAGCTAAGACTAAAACATGTTTGTCAACATTTGAATAGAAACGCTCTCTGGTATAGCCGAGCCCACAAAAATTGGGATTTATTTATCTTCTTTCTTCACACCCAGCCATACAGTCGTCTGTAAAGGTTCAAATCCTACAAAGAATAAAGTATTTTTATGTTTTATAAGCAGAGTGTGGAAATACTTTGTGGCTGACTAAATTACTACTGTTCTGTAGTGCTAACCAACTTGTGCAAATACCGTGCATGGTCTAGAACAGCATCCCAGTCCACCCCTAACTTGTGTGGTCACTACTGGCTACTGCGTAAACACAGGGCACCCTGCCCAGGCGGCCTCTCACAACAACCTGCTACGTCGTGGGCTTCGCCATATTGTCTCCCAGGGGCGGGAACCAATGACCAGCGCCCACAACAACCCACGTAACGCTGAAGTCTTTTTGCGCCAAAACTACAGACAGGGTTGGGAGGGGCAATGAACAGTGAACCCCCATTGCTACAAAGCAGCAGACTCAACATCAAGCAGAAGACAGGTGAAGTAACATGAGCATATAGTCATGCGTTGCTACAGTCAGCGCAAAAAGGCCTCGACCTTTACCCGTTTGACCCGGATAAAAATAGCCTGGAATATGACGTCAGATGTCGTCTGCTGTCAGCCTACTACCAAGACGTCGCCAGCAGAAACACACGCATAGACTTGGCTTGACACAGACTGGTTCTTGATAAACTAGGAAGGAAACACTGCTACTCAGATAACTATACTTATGTATTATTTACAACATATTCCTTTATCCACCATTGAGTTTCCGGATGTTAAAGCTAGGTTTTTAAAAAAAGGAAAAAAGTCCTGACCGTAAGAAATATCAAGACTAAACTGTACTTTATCGAATGCACTTTAGGACAGTCCTCTAATTTTCCTGAGGATATAAGACTTTGAGTTGGTAGACACATTTCAGCCAACTTTAAAAAGCTACAGCAATAAGCTAGAGAATAATTTATCATTTGATAATCAAATGCAGGGTCACATCGATGGAATGTCATTGAAAAGATACATAAAAGTAATGCACCTTCTCAGCGAACATTTCAATATGTCTGTTTTTGAAGTACTTAACTCTGTTGATCAGTGTGTGACTAGGCTAGTGCATTAATAGATATCCCGTCTTTGGGGGGTAAACACATACACTTATCGTGCACCTAGGATATCCTGTATACACAATCTTTTCTCTCTTTTACACACATCCACACACCGAGATAGAGAGAGAAAAAACACAGAGAAACCTTAGAGAAAAAGAGACTACATTCAGCACATCTATTTCTTTGTTTAGTTTACATTACCAAAGTGCAAAGGAGGTATAGATGCATAGAATTGTTTATCAATGCTTAAGAATGAGCTATAAAACATTATACTTGTCGACCAGGAAGTAAAAAGACAGACCTGAAGTCATGATGGAAGGTCCTACCTGCACATGGATTGTGGCAGTGTGTGTGTTCACTGAAATACTCCTCTTAACTACTGCACATGTAGACAACATGAGTAAGTACAGGCAGTATTACATAATTCTTGTTCTTCTATCAAATTAATGGTAAGTCTTGGTCAGTAACCTTGTTCTAATTAGTCATTAGTGAAGTCACGATTTTCCATGGAGTGCGCTGTGCTTTGTCACTCTTACAAACACTCTTGTCACTTATTACTGTAGTGTTGACTGTGCAAGTTTAGTGTTTGTTGTAACGAGAATTGAGCAGACAATTGAATGTAACAAAATTAACCTTATATCCATATCCTAACCTGTTTAGGGCGATAATTAAAGTGTGAGGTGGTAGTGAAAACGCTTTTCTTGAGCTTAAAACTAGTGAAGTGTATATCTTTCTGTCCCCGTTTTACCTTCCTGTACCCTCTATGGTGGTAAGTACCCATTGTCGATACCTGGGTGACACAGGGAAGTCTCACACGGACATCAGACACTAGTGTTCTAACCACTTGGGCAACCAGGTATCCGTTTCCCGACGGGTATAGAGTGTCAAGAACTCACGTGTCTGACAAGTCATGCAAGACAACTACACATTCTTTCCACAAACACAATGAGTTCTTTAGGTTGATAAGGTCTGTGTAAGTAATCACTGCCTAGTGAAGGACTAACACTAGACAATCACAAATAGTAAACTCCACTAACAGTAAACAAACCCTGACTACTGTCGCTTACACCTGTCTCATACACCGTGCCAAAACACCAGGTGTCAATACGACCCACAGCAAGGGAGGGTAATAAACAACAATGTAAATATTTTAAGTTAAAATACTTCTAGTCACCATTAAAGGGTAATTTCCCCATTTCACAAATACTTTAATTGAAAGGCTGCATAAACATATGATGATTATATAAACAATAAAAATCATATGGTTTCTCTTATCACTACAATAAATCTCAACTGATTCTAAGTATCACCTCAACAAAATGTCAATTGGTCCCAGTTCTCACCTTTCACTCCACCATACACTTCTTCTTATCACTCTCTTCTCGCCGGCCCAGTTCTAACATAGGAAACCAGTGAACAAATTGTAAATTGCACACTCACAGTTGCTAAAGTGTTGATAGTAGATGCATATAGATACTATTTAGGGGCACACACGTGAAGTCCCACACAGAAAGAAATGGTGTAGTTACACAGGGTCACAGAAGGTATTAGAGGTGTTTAATCCCAGAGCTGACAAGGTAAGTTCCAAGTTGAATGTGGACGATAGCTCAAGGGTCGGCATACACGATATACTTTATGAGTTGTATCACAGCGCGAGATGTACGAGAGATGAAGCAACATCCGGTGGAGAGGCCAGGCAGACCACGCAGTTACCGTCCTTAAGAATTGGGAGGGACGTACTCTTTTCACAAAATCACACATCACGAATCCTAATGGGGCAACTCTGGTTGAAACTGTAATTTGTATTTAATATATTTAAAGTTCTGATTTTGTGTTCTTTCTTCCTTCCTAACATATTTTAAAAATAATTTTGCCAGCTGCTGTGCAGCTACAAGCTATAAAAGTACGTTTCACATGTAATGAAGAATTGATTCATATCAATATCCAGCATATCTTTTGATGAAGTCTACTTTGTGTTACAGGGAACTTGGCTATTAATAAACCATGCGATACCAGTTCACAGTATAATGAATATGAAAAATATTCTGGAAACTGCTCTGCTGCTATAAATGGAATACTTGACACCGATTTCCAGATCAACAGGTCACCGCCGAACTGCATCCACACATCAACATCCGACAGAAGCCCTTTCTGGTGGGTGGACCTGGGACAGAACTTTTCTGTTCATGGAGTCACCATCTACGCACGTAATAGATGTGAGAATAAAAGAGATCAAATATAATTAACCAAACTTGGGTTTAAAAGAAAACTTACTGAAAACTTCGTACTTCAGACAAATTATGTCATAAAGACTATCGTAGCATTATGTGTCTGATGTAGTTGACTGGAGTCTTTCGTCTTCTATCATTAGCAGCACATTACACATTTAGTAAAGGGATGTATAATGCAGTTTTCGTAGCGGTTAATTGTAAACAAAATTCCATGGCGCCCATACGAGTGAATTCGTAAAACCAAAAACATTTTAAATTATTGAAGTGGAAATAGTCTGGAATGAGCTAAACCTACAAACAGTCTCCACAACACATTTTTGGCCACAAAACCTTAATTGGATGAAATGTAATTTAAAATATAAAAGGTAAAACGTAGGAATCGTATGACATTAATAATGATAAACTGGTTTCTATAATCGTTGCGATAAAGGTCATGGATCCATTGCAGTGACACAGTACATGTTTTTGGTAATAATGATGAGGGGGCAAAATAACTGTGATGCTGGTAGATGTTTATTCTGCGGGTGTGGGCATCTACAATTAAGGAAAGAAGGGCCGACTCAATGATGTTATAATTTTCCTAATGCCCGTGTTTGTAAGTTGTTTACTACGTGTTTCAGTAAGCAGGACTGTCCTAAATACATATTCCAACAAACCCCCTCCACCACAATCCCCTTAACAGATGTCCATAAATATTTGCTCTTCTTACACCAGTTATTCTACTGAAAAGTATGTAACGATCTGTCGCATAACCAGGGTTTTAATGGAATTCAACTGTTTGGCAAGCGATCATGTGATGTGCTACGGTAAAGCATGAAACATGTTTACGTATGTACGCATGTATTTACTTTGTGAGATTTATAAATTCTCTTAGTTTAGGTAACGGCTATTTATTTTACAGCTCTGGAAAGAATGAAGTGTGTCCGAGTCTCTCTTGATGGACGAGAGATATACACGTTCCCGTCTTCAAGTATAGCAAATTTGACCACCAACATTTACCTTCATCCTCCTCAACGGGGACAAGTGGTTAACATCACTAGAAACTACATCTCATCAGGAGATTTAGTGCCATTTTTAAACATATGTGAAGTCCAGATTTGGGGTATGTTACAATAGGATACACGATAACTTTTTACTGTCTCCTTTGTATACATTTAAAACGTGATTGCATGTACACGTACTAACCTGCTTCTGACCGCGAGTTTGCAAATGGCGGCAGTATCATCAACTCACTTTTTATATACATTGTCTCGTCAGAGACAAACTAATATGGCACTTTACTATAAAAAATAAGAGATTTACACAAAGATTAAATATAAAAAATCAAGAGATATTAAACAAAATTATCACAATTAATAAATTTTTATTGTCATATGATGAAGGAGCCAGACCCAGGTCTATCATTAAGCCAAGTGAACGATCCAAAATGTTATTGAAAAAATGCAATTCTCATAGAATTTCGCTTGCAAAAAAAGATAATGTGAGAGATCTTATGTCGAGGTACAGCAGTCTGACCAGGGTGTTTTTTTATTGCCCTCATCGAGTTAGTGAAGGATATTTGTCCCTACGTGTACTTTCACTGAAGTAAGACAGGAAGGACTAGCTTTGCAGTGTTGTGTAGCTTGGAAAATCCACATCGCCATTGAAGCGAGGTGTCTGTCGACAGACAGCTGCAACTGTGGGTCAACAAGTTTAGGCAAGTCTTCTAGCAATGGTAACGGACAGTATAGCCACTGGATTACACCTTGGTGTGACCACACAGACCACCACCTGAGGTGGCAAGATCAAAGACCTTGTTATACAGGACAGACTCTTTACCACCATCAGCTTCAGAGTCACAGGCTGTCTAAGAAAAGTGATATAATACTGAGAGTTAATAATACAACAAGCTACTAAATCATGATAGAGTCGTGTCGAAGTAGGTAAACAAAAATAATAGAATTGTTGATGCCCCGTGTGAATGTAGTTTTATTAATCTTTACAAATAGTTTACCTATTAGAAGTTCATCCTATAAGGTACATCACTCTTTACTAAATTACCTTTTTCAGGGTGTGCAAACGGATCGTGGGGTGATGACTGCAAGTATCAATGCAGTCCATGGTGTCAGGGCTCCGGAGAGGACAACTATTGTGACTCTGACACTGGGACTTGTCTTAAAGGTATCTGGTTTTACTTATTTTAGTAAACGTAATCAAAATAAATTGTAGTCAAGTGTTGACGAAGAATTAAGCAGCTATTATCTGAGAACATTAGGTAAAATGTTAAAACTTGTTTTAAAAACCTCTTTAATAACAGCCATTTTTAATGTTTATCACACCCTGACAAGACAAGTCTTCTTTCCCATAAAATCACACATTCCCTCGCTTACATTGTATCCCTTCTTTTTTTCCTATTTAAGTGTGTCCATTAAACGAAGATTTGATATTAAGTGCCTTAATTATTTTTCTATTTGCCCACTGCTATCAACAACTATTATTTTTAAGTATATAAAGTCTTTGGGTTTTTTTTTTGTTAATACTATTTGTCTTTTACTCGTCGTTTTCGTTGTTTATGGCTTTTCTTTTGTATTGAACAGGTTGCAGGTTGGGATACTGGGGAGACAACTGCACGTTTACCTGTGGAGCGGGATGTAACGGTAGCGCATGCAACATGAGTGACGGCACCTGTGAATGTCGACAAGGATGGGAGTCTCCACTGTGTCAAAGTAAACATAAATTAAATTACAGACTGTGTCGCAGAGCTGATACTTTACGATTTAAACATAAAGTAAACGTCGATGATACATGAGAAAGATAACCTCACACCCACCCCCACACACAAGTATTTGCACGATCTGACCACCTAGATAGTGTTCTCAACTGACATTTACCTGACATTGGCTTTACTTTTCCAAATTTGTTAACACGTGGGAAGTTTACTGTGACAAAAGTCATGGTATGTATGAAATATATTAAACTGTCTAAAGGCCCTCCATCAGTGTGAAAATGTCGAAAGTTTGAACAAGTTTAGAAAAGTTGTGTACGAAGATGAGAGCAAACCAAACTTTGGGGGCGAACGACATTTAAAATTGCTATAAACATTTTGAGGTGAAATTTTGTCGAAAACTTTTTTCAAATCGAAACAATAGTAGCAGGGGAAAAAACTAATAAACTTGGAGGAGTAGACTGATCGTCTACTGCAAGACCTGCTCACTATTACCGAAGACAGCCCTGTGGCGGGCCTCGTCACCTCCTATCTATCCATGTGCTCCCCTAAACTGCAGGTGCCAACTAAGCAACAAATTAATGAATGATAACAGTCAACCAAATAAATATATAATGATGTTGACAGATTGCTCAGACGGTCACTACAACGTGTCCAACGACTGTCAAAACACCTGTGGTAGAGGATGCAATGACACATGCAGCAGGACTGACGGGACATGTCAGTGTCAACAAGGATGGCAGTCTCCTCTGTGTCAAAGTAAGAACACACTGACACTAGAGAGCGAGACAAAAAGAGAAACTGTGGGAGAAAGAGAAAAAAACAACTTAATTGCAAAACATTTTAATCAAGAACAAAATGAAGACAATGGAATAAAATTAATATTTTTCTAAGATGTATTAAAACAAATATTTGTAACAATTTGTGAGTGTTATATCTATCTGCCTATGACTCATCCCTTTCTTGATAGCTTCACTTAAAATTGATGACCATACGAACGCGTATGAAAAGCGTAAGAGCAACTTCTATACCACAGCTACATTTATAAGTACATCTTTGGATAATAATTAACCATTTAAGTATAATGTGGTGTTGACAGGCTGCTCATCTGGTCACTACAACGTGTCTAACGACTGTCAAAACACCTGTGGTGAAGGATGTAACAACACATGTAGCAGGACTGACGGGACATGTCTGTGTCACCAAGGCTGGCAGCCTCCTTTGTGTCAAGGTAAGATTCACTGATTCTAGCGATCCGATGTTAAGTGTTATAGTCTATTTAATTTAGAGAAAATTAATTTTCTGACAGTGCAATATAACAGATGTTCTAAAAGTGATGTAAGTTGACAGACTGCTCAAATGTGTCTACAAAATGCCTAACCCAGTAATATCCAGTTGTATTTATGTCATTGTAATCTGTCGACAGATTGCTTGCACGGTCACTTTAACTTGTCTAACGACTGTCACAACATCTGTGGTAAAGGATGTCACGACACTTGCAAATCAACTGACGGGACATGTCAGTGTGAGACAGGATGGGAGTCTCCAATGTGTCAAAGTAAGAACATGAAGGTTATGTGTCATGTGTTACTATTCTTGCAAACTGAGAATTCAGGATCAGCGAAATAATTTTTAAGGTGTACAAATAATGTTTATTTATAACACTGCAAGTATAGTTTTATTTCAATTAAGCTTGGTTTATAGACATGCTGGCACCAAACACGCCGATAGCAATTTTGTCGGATCTGTAAAGGAAAGCATTAAAGTAACCTCAAGCAATCATCACTGAAATGAATGCTTTGTACTTTGACACCAAATAATAATCAGACTAATTGGTGTCATTTATCATACTTGGAGTGCAGAATGTTCAATAGGACGCTGGGGAGACAACTGCTCTAACTCTTGTGCAAGAGGTTGTCAGAACGCAGTTTGTGATGCTGTGAATGGAAATTGTCAATGCAAGACAGGATGGGCAGCACCACATTGTGACTGTAGGTATCATTTACCTTTATTAAACGCGCTTAAGAATATAAACAATAACATCAGACTACTCTGGGCATGGCGATGACTGCTAGGCGTCAAGACATCAAACTATAACTATACTATTTGACGCTTTATTTTATAAACCCCGTTTCTAAGATGTCAGTCTCTATTTGAACTTTTCCGTTGGTCTATTCGTCCTCTACTATTGAGGAAACACCGGTCTTTCTTTCGTTCTAAACCCCAACGACAGGTGCCGGTGACAGGACGACTGACAGAAACTCCACCAACTGTCAGACAGATGCTCACTGCGTTCTAAAACTTTGCTGTTCTATTTTGTAATGTGGTGTTCACAGACTGCTCGGACAATTACTACAGTGTGTCCAGCGACTGTCAAAACATCTGTGGTGAAGGATGTAACAACACATGTAACAAGACTGACGGGACATGTCAGTGTCGGACAGGTTGGGAGTCTCCTCTGTGTCAACGACAGAGCACAAGTGGTGAGAGGTGTCAATAGTAGTCCACAACGTGTGCAAAAACAGAAAACTCTATAAGAACTATATAACAGTAATATCTGTAAAATAAAGTTTATGTCAAACTTTCACAGCACACACACACCAGGAGTAGAGGGCCTGTAAGTCAAGTAAGCAGTTAATTCAAAATAACGGTATTTTTTTCATAGCCTAAACCAATGAAATAAATATGACTAAACATTACTTTCAGAAATCACGAAGACAAATGCACCTGTCGGTGCTATCGTTGGTTCTGTCCTCGCTGCAGCAGTTGCCGTGGTCATAGTAATCGCCATCTTGTATCTCAGGTAAGGGCACCGTTCACGGTCCTTCTCAAACAAACCAAACACATCAGCAGGTGAGAGACTGGCTCAAGGAAAACTGACTGAAAATTATCTTGCCGTCGATGTCGCTTCTGGAGCGAGTTCCTCTTAATTATTCGTGTTATTAGCCATTTATGAACATTTACACCTTTACTGAAGAGACGCTTTATCGAAATTGAATTAAAGCACTTCTAATGGTTGCATTTCTTATTAGCACTGACAAAGACTATCAGCAAAAGAAAATACGTAAAACTGATATCATTCTTTAGAGGACATAGCAAATTATGTTTTTTTTTTTTGTTTTTTTTGTTTTGTTTCTTTTGCCAGAAAATGTCTTGATCTTGATTTTTGGAAGTTATTACAAATATTCCAGAGTGTTTGTCATTTCAATTCTTCGAAGAAAGAGAGAAGAAAAAAGAGCGAAATAAAAATTAGAGAAAACAGAAATAGAAAAAAAAATGTTTTATTCTTCTCTTATTTATTGGGGTGAACAGACGTCGACAACAGCATAAAGGTAGCCGACCTCGGTTACAAGCCTTTCCGGACAAATTTTTATCGAAAAGTCGACAACAGCTATCAACGGACGACGCAGAAAGCGAAATAGAATCAGAACAAAGTGTACCTGTCCATGCAAGGAAAGGTGAGACAAAGCACAAAATTCCTTAATTTGTTGGAATAATTTTTCACATAGCTTTGAGAAACCCTATGTTTGACCATGTGATTATTTACATTAGATAATTATCTTTTACTACCATTAGTGTTAATTAAAACAATATTGAAGCATTTCTTTGAACGTTTTTTGAACAACAAAAAGTCTATTAAATACAAGTACTCGTAGGTTGAATGCTTGTTACTAAAGAACACACCTTGCGGCGTTTGTCATTTCTATTGACAGGTAGCAAACCGATTGCACCCGTCAAACCACAAATCCACTCAAAACCTAATGACGAGGTCGTCGACACAAACGTCTACAACAACACAGACGTGTACAGCAACATGTTTCACGAACAGTCTCTGTCTGCCATAGCCTCTGCATTCAGTTCAGATCCTACTGATGAAAACACTTCAGCATCAGGGACAAATGAAATTAATTTTTCCAACGAAAGTAGAGCAAAGAAAAACTCTAAAGTGCATGCAACAGCGCAGAAGGCG
This sequence comes from Pomacea maculata, assembly GCA_004794325.1. Taxonomy (NCBI): domain Eukaryota; kingdom Metazoa; phylum Mollusca; class Gastropoda; order Architaenioglossa; family Ampullariidae; genus Pomacea; species Pomacea maculata. The sequence continues at coordinate 17,607 of SRHC01002598.1, read as the reverse complement.
GTTTCACAGAAACAAACCGGACAAAATAAGATCTACGAGAATGTTGAACTAAAGGAGAACCTTGACGAAAAGTCTGACGACAGTCAGTCACAAGCATCATTTAAGATGCCAGTTGATGCCGATACAACCGCTGCAGACGAGGAAGAAGAAGACATCTATAAAACAGAAAACATCTACGCCTCCTACCAGTCACAGGAACCCTCGTCAATACTCGATGACTTCCAGAAGTCCTTGCTGGCCAGCCTGGCATCAGGAAAACTTGGGATGGAATTTTCGGTAATATACCTAGTAATAGAAAATCTGCTAAGCAGTGAGACAAATGAAATTATTATCTGAAATAAGAAAGTTTTTTCAGCAATAATAACATTAATGGTACATGTGTGTAGCTGTATGACCTTGCTAATGAACAACGTATTGTTATAATAATTATTTTTTACAAATTACAGTAAACACATCCTCAAAAGTATAATCACTGGAACAAGTGCAATAAAAGGTACTCATAAAAAATTATTTTCAGGAATTTCCCAAAGGAAATCAACATCCACACGAGGTCGCTTCCAAGCCCGAAAACTCCAAAAAGAATCGCTTCAAGGCGTTATGCGCTTGTAAATAACTATAAATAACTTCCATTATTATATTTTGCTGCATATGAATAGCAACATCGTTAACTGATTTATAGATACATTCAGAACTTTTATAGAATAATGGTGTGATTTAAACATTTAAATTGTGCGCTAAAGGATTGAATCGAACACGTTAAGACAGAATGTTCTATTCTGGAACTTTTCTATTACTGAAACAGTAAACCTTTTACATGACTGAAGGTATTCTATGTATTATAATACGCCATAATGTGATCTTATATATAATAATAACTACATATATTGTGCACATTTGAGTGCAGTCATGTGTATGCAAATATGGACCACTGCGTGCATGAAAAAAAAGACCATCTCCAAAAATAATTCAGGAACAGTTCCAATTTTGTGAAAGTGTATCAAATGAGTCAATGGATTTGAGCACTAGAAAATAAAAACAACGAAATATATTTACTTCGAACATTTCTTTCTTTCTAGATGACCATTCCAGAGTTGTTCTCATGAGACCAAAAGGAGATAGCAATACAGATTATATCAACGCAAGCTACATTAAGGTAAGGAGGCTCATGGGTGACAGTAGTCAGAGATCTCGTGGCTTTGGTACAAAGTACTAAATTATTTTCATGTCTTTTAGCTTGGAAATATGTTTCGTTGAAATTTTTCTGTTCAGATAGAGACTATTAACTGTAAGATGAAGCATTGTAAAACCTATTCATTTTCACATCCAGGGATGCCTTCGGGAAAAGGCATATATAGCCACGCAAGGTAAGGCAAGCATTACATATAATTTGCTCTATCTTTATTTATGGAGTTCATAGAATTGAATGAATCTTGTTTTTGTTTGAAGATTTAAAGTTTCCACATAAATTGTATTTCAGAGTTGATCTATCTACAGTACTCACATCTGCCTGAGCAGACTTCAGCCAAAGAAATTTTAAATAAAACAGTACATTTGGTTTTGATAACTAACCTCTATATGGCAGCGGAAGTAATTGGTTCTATTTTTTAATAACCTTATTGCTTTCTAACAGCATTAGTGGCCATAACAAAGTTACAGGGTTGTTCTGACCTTTGTGATGTCAGGTCCGCGCTCCAACACGGTGGATGACCTGTGGTGGATGGTGTGGCAGGAGAACATCACACAGGTCATTATGTTGACCAGCCTCATTGAAGGCGGGAAGGTTGGGAAAATCATTCGTTTTTTAGTTTTGCTGAAAACTAATCGAACGATCATTCTGTGAAAGTCTACATGTTCCTGGGACAGTAGCTATAATACATACGATCATATAACTGTGATAGCTATAGCCCATGGCGTTTGTATCCTTTTATTGTTTGGGTAATGGCATGGAAAGTTATAAATTAGGCTCTAACTTCAGATACTGATTAAATTTTTATATCATTGTTATTTCTTATTACATCTTTTTGCATAAATTTCTATGTCTTTGTGATCTCACATGTAAAGAACAAACTTGATTACAGAAAAACATTGCGCTAAAGCAGAAATAAATTAAGTAAATGATAAAATCTACAAACACGCAGGAGAAGTGTGAAGAGTACTGGCCACCAGTCGGCACCACGAAGACATACGGTCACGTGACAGTGACAGCTCTGACGACAGACACAAGGGCAGACTTCATCGTCCGCACCTTTGTACTGGAGACTAAAAAGGTTTTCTGATAAGCAAACTGAAAACTGTTTTGTTCTTTTTTTAAAGTAGAGATTATCTCATTATTGCTACAATATGTCAAGGATGCCTGTAGTCAAAAAACAATTAATATAATTACAGCTTCATGTGATTTGCAATCAAGGCTTGATATCTATTACTACATACCATATCTTGTGGGCTGGGATCAGTAGATGGTAACTTTGTATCTGTTGATGGTGTATTTCTTTGGGTGGTTGTCAATGGATGGTATCTCTGTAATACTACATGTAATCTATTAGTGTGGGGATTAACAGATAGTATCTCAGTATCACTACCTGTCATATCTTACAGGGAGGTGACCAGCGGACGGTATCTCAGTATCACTACCTGGTGTGGCCTGACCACGGGGTGCCTTCCACCTGCTCGCTGGTCAGCTTCTGGCGCTACGTCAAGGCACGTGCACAGGGGGCCATACCTGTCGTGCACTGCAGGTAAATTTCTTTATTTCTACAATATAAATTTTTCGAGTACTTTTTTAACAATGTTGTAATTGATGGCCGCAGAAAATATAACCATGAGTTTTATTTACGAGGTGCAGACCACCCAAGAACCCCAGTACATAGGGAGGGGATGTATATAAGGAGCGATATTGTAGAGTTGCCTATGCTTGCCTGCTCTTGTGTTTGTATACTTACAGCTCTGACTGTCCTTTATCATACCAAAAAGTGTCATTTATTGTGCGGGTGTAATTAATCTTATATTTGATACTGATATGCCAGTGACACTGTTTTTCTTCAGGTGTCGTAACTGTATTCTTATGATCTATACGTTTTCGGGTAAAATAATCGTATTGACTCTCTCCATTAAAATCATTACTTTATTTTACTTTTTCGAGGTTTTTTTTTTTTTTGTTTTTATTTCTTTTTTCTCGAGCTCCTTGGCCTTTTACGCAGGTTGAAATTCAGTTCATGTATAAATTAGCTCGACACAAATCAAAATGCTTCCCTTTTCTCTTGGTAACAGCGCCGGCGTTGGACGTACCGGTACTTACATCGCCTTAGACATCGCCTCTGATCTGAGGTCACGTGGACGTGATGTAAACGTCAAGGAGATCGTCAGCAGACTACGTGAAGACAGAACACTCATGGTCCAGACGGAAGTAAGACACCATGTGGCGCTAACTCTGAGTCAAATTCACGTGATCGTGCACTCGTTTCTGTCTTTGAATAATAAAAGCTGCTACAGATAATAATGATCATTGAAGAATCATTATATGCAAGCATATTAAACGAGTTTTGTTTTTTCTTTTTGCTTATATCGTCTACAGGAACAGTACAAGTTCCTCCATGAAGCTATTCTTGAAGAACATACCAGCCGTACAACCAGGATGACCTTTGACCAGTTTGACTTTACATTTCCCGACACTATCAACATCCACAAGGAGTCACGGGTAGACAAAGAGTTTAAGGTGAGTTAATGTTATTGTTAATCAGAACTATTTATAAATAAACACAATTACTTGTAGTATCTTATAATTTTCTGTTGACGGAAGAAATCGAAAGACACCCACGGAGGCTGCCGTAGTTTGTGTTTTTATAATATTTACTTTTAATAACTCAAGAACAATTAAGATAGAAAAAACTATTTTTTACAGATGGTATGTCAAATGGGAGAGTTTGTGGCACGACCGAAGTATACACTTGCTGCCTCTAGAGAGAATATGCACAAAAACCAGTGTAAAGAGTTCCTTCCAGGTATAAATAAAATCATCTCTTTTTAAAGGACGACAGTAAATACAAAATTAATTTAATGTTTTTTGTAGCGTCGTCGCAAATGTTTGCAATGAAATTAGAATATTTATAATGATTAATTTAGGTTCTTTTTTTTAAAGGGGAGAACTTTATATTAGACTTTTTAAAGCAGAAAAAACGACTAAGAGTGAGAAAACATTATTTATTTTGAAAAAAGCAGAATTCTTTCAATTTAAAATGTTGGATGATAAATAAATAGAAAATATTAACTTGTGTATTTTTTTGATGATTTATTTTTGTGATCTTGTAGACGATGATCATTTGGTGTATCTCACGGGCTACGTGCCTGGAAGAAACCAGTACATCAATGCCGTCCACATGTCGGTATGTGGTCATTGATGTTCTTATTTAAGAACTATTTACAAATCTTGATGAGTCGTAAAACACTAAAACAATAAAGTATCTTGCAGATTAACGTCTGCTCAAAAGGAAAACCTTCCAAGAATCGCATGTATGACTGCGAGAGGATGGCTTATATAAAACACAGAGGATGTACCAAAGACTGGACAGAACTCAACCTATTTGGTTATGAGTAATCAACAAAAGTGCTAAGGACTGCAGAGCTTAATAAGAGAAGATAATTCTATTGTAATACTTTCTTTTATACAGTCGTTTAGGAAGAGACAAGGGCTGATTCTGACTCAGCTTCCCTTGCCGGACACCGTGGTGGACATGTGGCGCATGATTGACGGATGGGACGTCAACACCATTGTTTCTCTCGGACACAGAAACCAGAGTAAATCAGTCAAGGTGAAGGTGCTAATGCTAGTGAACTGGCTTACACACTGTACTTTACTTGCTATTGATATTATGCTCGTAAAGTTGTCTTGATTTTGAATGTAATTACTTCATTTAAGACATCGCCAAGACGGATTTCTTTTTAATGACGGGAAGTAATTTTCTGGTGTTTCTAGAAGAAATTACTTGATTTGTTTCATTCAGTTTACATATATGACATTTTGTTTAACCATAACTTTTCCCGTTATTTCATTAGAATTATTGTCGCTACTGGCCTGAGACAGACAAGGACACACTGAAGGCTGGGCCATACTCCATCAGCTTAACTTCTTCCTCTGCACTTGGAGGTCATCTCACCTGCTACAACCTGTCCCTCACCACAAAGGTGATTCTTTAACATCGCTAGTCCTGCCTAACTAAGGGTTTTTGAGAACTGTTTGTGTTGTACAAGAACATCTACTAATAATACGATTACTAAACAACTATTGTAAATTTAATTCACAAATTATTGATTAATTATTAATTCTCTTCCATTATTAATTTTATCTAATCAACTTACATTAATCTTATATAATTCATTGTCTCTAACCTTATTTAATACTACTAGTATCACAAAATCTAGTTCAGTAATTCCTATCACTAACCAAACAGTTTTATCAATCGTATTAAATCCACTTCTATTTCATCAATATTTTTATATTGCCACTATCATTTATTTTAATCTTCCTTTTAAAAATCTTCCTCCTCCTTTAATTTTCTTTGCTCTCTTCTTCTTTTCGAATAGCCTGACATTTCTTATCACTATAACATAAGGCCCTCAATGGCTTTATTTACATAGAAAACATCAAAATATAGAACATTGCGTTGTATAAAAAATAACAAACATGTTTTCTTTTTTGACTAAAGGCCTTAAAGACTAAAACAGTTCGAGTTTTGTACTATGATGACTGGAAAGAGCTAGTCCCAAGTAGGATCTCAGACATTCTTCAGTTGACAGACACTCTGGAATCATGGCATGTTGAAGATGACCCCTCACCTGTAGTTGTGCAGTGCAGGTCAGCTTGGAATTTTGTGAATGATGTGGAAGATAAAAGATCGCTTAAGTATCCTTCCTTTAAAGATGGTGAAAATAAGAGGCTACTGCCTCATGCACCTAATGTCCTCAGATTGCGTAACAGAGGGTGCCTTATTCAAACCACCCCGAAGGGCAAAGAATTTAATAATAATTGTGTGTATTTAATGACAAAAGTGTGTACGATTTGACAAAAGAAATAAAAAAATAACTCTAAAAGAGTTGTCCTAGACATTGTGAAACATTTACAGTTCACCACTCCTATAACACTAAGCAATAGGAACTTTATATATTTTAACTAACGTTGTAAAAACTAATATTTGTTCAAACTAAACTAATTACATTTATACGTAAGTAGTTATAAAAATAAATGCAACTTAAGAAAATTTCAACCAATTTCGCCAATAAAAAACGAGACACATTAACGAGAGGCCGTTTTGACACAAAATTACACAAAAGCACATGAACAACTCTGTCATTTCAGTGACGGAATGACAAGAAGTGGCATGTTCTGTGCCCTGTATGACGTCATCAACCGGGCAAGGAATGACCAGGAGATAGATGTCTACCTGTCTGTGAGACAGGTTCGAACTGTCAGACAACATGCGATTACCTCAGAGGTAGAGTGACGAGAAAGTATACAAAATATAAACATCAGACTCGCAAACTTACAATTAACTTGTTACTGATAGCTTTGTTGACTAAAATATGTTATAATTTCTAGTCATCTTGAAGGAAATGTTATATGAGAAGTCATTACCAAAAGTAAACAAAAGATTATATTTATCTTGTCGGCCACTTTGCTTAATATACTTAAGCAATAGGTTTTCCTTTCGTTTTAAGGATACTATTTTTCTAAAAAAAGTGAGAAAGGCCGCTTTTGATGAGTTTATTTTTTTTCCAACAGGTGCAGTATCGATACTGTTACCAGGCAGCACAAGAGTACAAACGTCAGTATAGTGTCTATCAGAACACGTGACCAGAGCAGCGTTTTCTCTCCCATTTAACATTCTTTTACATCTTGCCTATTTTCTGTCTGTAGGTCCCATCGCAGCTTTTTTCAGTCTGACCTCTGACCTCGGTCTGATTTAGGTTCATCCTGTCCTCGCTATAAGTATCTTCATCGGTGTACTTGTTAGTATCTTTATTTCTGCCTCATTCCTCCCTCTCTCTTTCTGACTCCATCAGCAGGCGATTGTCCTTGCCCGTTCTTTTGGAGCGGAAAATGCTGCGAGGAAAATATTTTAATATCAGGAAAATAACTAAATATCACGAAAATGGAATTTTTTCCTGTTGTTTATGATATCGTTTTTCAAACTGATACGGTCTAATACGTTGTAACAAAAGGGCTAGAAGATTATTTTCAGGCTCTTAGTTCGAAGGAGAATAGCTGCTGGTCATGATGGTTTCCATCTTAAGCTGTGCATCAGGAAAATAAATTGTAACCATGATTTCAAGATGATGCCATGTGGTGGCTGTTTAGCGGTTTACTCTTACTACGACAGAAATATTGCTTTTGTGTGTCGCTAGGGGTTTACACATGAGTGAATACTGTCATATCTTGGGGTAGATTTTCTCCTATTTAGGCATATTTGGTAACAAATGTCCATTCAGAAGAGAAGCCTGTTCAATAAAGTTTTCAAAGTAAATATTGCATGTAAGCAAAATGTGTGACTTATTGTGCGGGTGTAATTTATCTTTTATTTAATAATGCTATGCCGGTGATGCTGGTTTTTTTAAGTTTTTGAAAAAAATTATATATGTATATTGCACATTTGAATTCATTATAAGTGATATATAAACATTTGACACTAATTGAACTAATAATTTGAAAATAAAGCTATATCATTCAATTGGTTTTGTTATTAATCTTTGAAATTAAAGGCCACTATAAGTTATATTTTCTGTCTTGATAATCATTCAACCAACTATTTGAATGCATCATATTATTCAGAAAAAAATATTTAAAATTTGTCAACGTTAATCGCAAAATTATCCACGTTATTGTATAGTAATGCAAAGAGCAATGCGTGCATGAAATTTATGCTGCTTGTATATGTAAGCATTAAAAACGAAATTATGCGTCGCCTGCTCATAGGATGTTCGCAGGTCTCTTCTTCTTTGTTCGAACGAAATTTTATGTTCGAAAGTTTTTGTGAGAGAGATTTTGAGAAACCTTAAATAATGACGGGAATTGGTGGAGGGAGTTAACACTGAGCCCTGGTGCTGGATGTATTTACTATTCTCTCTACAGGTTCTTCAATTTCATCTGAATTTCCGTCGTGGTCTTCGTCATCGTCATCTTCTTCCTCTGCTCTCTTGCTGTCTTTTGTACAATGTCTCTTCATTCGTCCGACTCTTCACACTTCACCCTCGTCACCCTGTCCTCAAACATCGCCAGAGCGTGGACACGTGACCCTGCTCTAGGTGCGGCCAAGCTTCCCCTGGAGCTGCGAGCTTGCAAACATGTGCTTAGGCGCTCACATGACCAACGGGCTGATCGGGTTTCGGACCTCAGAGGGTCCCACCTTTTGTGTACCTGATGTGAAGGAGGAGAGGTGGGCTCAGCACCGCACAAGCTATTAATTACAGTGAAAACCTGGAGAACTTGATAGAACACTTCCATAGAGCTACCCGCAGTATATCCGGGCGTTGTATCCCTGTCACCACTCCCTTTAAGATTTTTTTTATCTTTGTGTCTCACCTGCGCAAGGGGAAGATTTTTTTTTCTTTTCAAAATATGAGTGTGCAAATGTGTATACTGTTTTTTTTCTATTACTATTGTCTTTTGTGTGTAATAAATGTGTTGTTTTGTACCGCTCTTTTTGTTGTTGTGGTCTGAAGTGGTGTGATTGGAACATCAAGTACCGTCGCTGGCTGACCGAGTGGTTTTCGTTAATCAGTCCTCATCAGTCCTAATCAGTTTATGCTATTGAAGCCCCTTAATCCAGCCTTTACATCAAAGAAAAAGTGGCAATACCTAGACACACCCACGTTTTCGCCCCCCACAAAACCAGGAACTCACGCACAAAATACTCGCCATCACGAGTTTTCGTAGCTGGACAAGTTTTATTTGGTCATAATACACGAAGAAAGAGAGACAGAAAGTGGTACAGAAGGTAACGTATAGAAAATATTACCCAAACAAACATTTAACAAAATTGTAACCATTGTTATCTTTTCTAATATTCATATTGCTTCGCATTCACACATGCATTCTTGTCTCCTGGCAGGACAATAAGGTTTAATAAATATATTTATATACAAGAGATAAGATCAAAAAAAAAAGGTTTTCCCACGAAGTCTCAACATTTAAGCAGCCGAGAATCTACTATCTGTTGTTTTAATATTAATTTGTCATTTTATGGGAAAGCTGTATAATTAAAAAAGTCCAAATCCTAACATCTAATGTCCATGTATTATCTCTTCACGACTAAATTTATCATAATTAACTTTTGTTTTTACTACAGGCACAGTTTGCACTTGTGTATGCATTCATGCATATGTGTTAGCATCAGCGACACGGACTAATGAACAAAGAGAGCTAAAGAAACCTGATCTGTTTTCCTACGAATATTCTTTCCTTGTTGACGGGGCTACCCCTAGAGTAGGAGGAAGTTTGGATACAGGTCGGGTGTTTGTAAGATGGCGGGTGATGTGTGGACGTGGTTTGTGGCACTGTGTGTATTTGCTGATATCTTGTTGTTAACCCCTGCACAGCTGGATCATATGAGTGAGTATTGTCTTGCCAGTATTATCTCTCAGTGTTACAATGGCTTATCTCTCAGTAGACAAAATCTCGTGACTCACGACACATATTTTACCTGTCATGAGCAGTTAAACCAGATATCGCCCAAGTTCCGCAAATGATCGTTATTACTGTAATGCTCAAACACTTAAAAATATGATGAAAAATAATGTGATGGTTTGATCCAGCAATCAGAAGGAAAATGATATCCTTGTATGATCGTCATTCGACGTAAATATAGATGTTCATATAGATGTTCATATTGAACCTCCTGACAGAAAATCTACTGATTTTATGGAGTCATGAACATACTAGATAATGACACCATCCTCAACGAGCTTATCTGATAGAGTATAAGGTCACTAGCAATTATTTAATTTAAGAACTCAAAAGCCTATAAAAAGTGGACTGTGCATAGATTTTATGTTTGCTTTAAAAGTTTACTCTAAACTTAATAAAAGTATCCGTATTCTTATGTGCTGTTTGTTAATCCTATTATTGTAGAGGTCTTTTCTAGGCCGTAAAATAATAGTTTTTTCTATAGTTCGACGATAGCTTGTTTAATAGCTGTTAGTATTCGTTAGAAAATATGTGAAGTACATTTTAACATCTGATAAGTCAGGGTTAGGAAGAACATACCTGTGGCAAAAGTCCAACTTTCTGTTAAAGTTAACATCGCTTTCAACAAAACGTGCAGTATTAGTTCCCGGTATTCAGAGAACAAAAGCGTATCCGGAGACTGCTCTGTCGCCATCAATGGAAACAATGACACATATTTCGACATCGCAGCAACACCACCCAACTGTATTCACACTGACTTAGGCGACTACAATCCTCTATGGTGGGTGGATCTGGGACGAAACTTTTCTTTGCACTCAATCATCGTCTACGGACGCAGAGGCTGTGAGTAAAAAAAATGAATGTATAAAGTTTAAATTGGATCTCCGAAATACATCTTCCTCTACCTTCTTGTCTTAAAACTTATACATTTAGAGCAGGGATGCCCAACCTACGGCCCGCGGGCCATATCCGGCCCGCGACGCGGTGCCATCCGGCCCGCGAAACTTCTGCCCACAGTGCAGGAAATCGGCATGTTAGTAATAAACAAAAATAAAAAAAAAAACGAAAAAAACGAAAAAAGGGAAGAAGAAGTATTTATCCCCACGAAGGGGCGTTTCCCAATCTTTTTTTTTTTGATGGACGAACATTTCGATTCAGTGCTCCGACTTGGTGTCTCTACGATGAGGCCGGACATTCAGAAGTTGGTTTCGGGAAAACAACTTCAAATATCCCACTAATTACTACATAATTAATGGTAAGTACAACTTGTTTCTAATAAAAGATGGTATCTGCTCTATTTTTTTTTCTTTTTTGTATTTTTGCGGTGAAGTGGCCCGCGACACGGCTGTCCGAAATGGATATGGCCCGCAGGCCGAAAAAGGTTGGGCATCACTGATTTAGAGAATGTACTGTCCCTGCGACCTAAGAAAATAGTTTCCCTTATTCGTACCTAGCATTGTAAGAAAATAATAATGCTTTTAGGTAGAGGCAGCCTCGCTATTTGTAAGGTTATTTATTTGTAATGATACTTTTTCCAATACTTCGTCATGTGCTGGGTGTCTAGAGAATCTCTTCAATGTGAAGAGATAACAAAATTATCCAGTTAAATATTTTTACCTCTTATGTCTTTACCTTTCCTAGTCGATCAGGTAGCCTTTTCCGAAGAACAGCATCTGTGTGAGCAATGTTAGAAATCCAATGCTATGTCCGAAAAGACCTCTGACCAAGGACCTTCTGCTTACCATTGGAGTGCAATAACCTCTAACTGTAATGTCATTCATTGTCTAACAATATAAGCATTAACAACTGTGACGGGGCATAATCATCTGAATTTTGACATGCTATGCATAAGTGCTGTTATTCAGACTTTCATGTCTATTTTGATGCATGTAGTGTTTCATAGAGAGGCTTCCCGGTGGCGCAACGGCTAGCGCTGTTAGCGCCTGTCACCAATACAGTGAAGGTTGGCTGCCCTGAGTTCATTTCTCGTCTCGGGCATGCTGTTCTTTCTCTTCACGTGGCATCTGTTTACAGAGCTGGCTGCCCCTCGCCAAGGACAGTCCCAAGCCCGGCTGAAAAAGGAGGAGGGTTGGGCGTGGGGCCAGCACCCCCACCCCGTAAAAACAAATCCTTGCTACTAAAACTGTAGTCGATGGCCTATGCCCCAGGAGGGGTGAAGGTCCTAAAAAAAATGTTTCATAGAATTATCTGTTCTTATCTGTTCCATGTCTCTGTTTACGTACTTTACAGATTTACGAAGAATGGACTGTGCTCAAGTATCACTCGATGGAGAACACGTCTACACGTTTCCGTGTCCGGATACAAGGGAGGAGACCACCGTCATTGATCTCAGTCCGCCTCGACATGGACGAGTGGTGACCATCACTAGAAACTATACAACACCAGGCGATTACTCGCCATTTTTAAACATATGCGAGGTCCAAATCTGGGGTATTTAAGTTTACAGCATTATATACGAGATAATGGTATAATGTTCCTTTGATACGTAAATGTGATTGCCAAAGATAATTTAACATTTTTCTAATGCTGTTTTCAAATGTTATTGCTATCGTATCCATTTTTATAGCTAAATTCTTGTAAAATTCATTTTGAGAAAAGAAAGTCATCAATAAAAATATGAAAAAGTATAAATTTATTTCAAACATTCCGACCATGAATCCTAATAATGTACTAGAATATAAGAATGTAATTACATATCGTTGATTTTATATAAAGAACAACTATTGCTTATTGGATGATTTTTCTCTGTCTCTGTGTTGATTATCGAAAGGCTGAAATTTCTAACAGATTTAATGTACGTCGGTCTATTCATTCAATTATTGTAACTTACCTTTCTCAGTGTGTAAGATCGGATGGTGGGGCAGTGAGTGTCAAGCTCAGTGCAGTCAAACGTGTCAGGGCGCAGGTGATGATACCTTGGAAGATAATTACTGTGACTCAGACAATGGTGCTTGTGTTAAAGGTACTGTGAACAGTTTTTACACATAACTTTTATAATATACTCTTTAGAATAAGGAATATGAATCGTTTTCTAAAGTCTAGTAGGATGAGTATCAGTATTATAAGTTTTATTCATATATTTCCTCCTATTTTACAAACCTTGTTGATGGCCCGAGTGTTTCAAGAGAATTGTAACTTCATATAGCTTTAATCTGCATGATTAGCCGTTTCAAGACAAGTACGATCGGTCATAACAGTAATAGCTGTTGGAATAACAAATGTATGGGAATCACCGTACTAATCTTAATTACATTCTGTTGACCGTACTATCCTATGTTTAAAACAAATCAGATTGTGGTGATTCACTTAAACTGTTTACAAATATTAGTGTTTTAAAATAGGCTTTCTTTTGTTAGTATACGCACACATGTATATTTGCCGTTGGAACGCGCTAAAAATTACACAGATAAAAATGTTTACACCCCCCACACGCACACACTAAATATAAGAAAAATCGACACAATTTGAGACTGCATCAATAAACTCAAACTCGGACATTTTATTTACCAGGCCATTCAAGCCATTGTCATATGCTATATAGTAACAGATGTACAAGCTCTACAGATAGTAACTCTCTTATAAAAAAAAAAATTACTCCAACTTGCTGTCATATATGTATGGTTGTAAACATGTTCACAATGGAGCCCTTCCTGACTTTATTTACCGGTGTGACGAACACTTTCTTGTCTTGAATGGGTCAAAGATTAAGACTTTCGAATGAAGAAGCCTCGAGCTGTCATCAGTATGATGATGCCGTCGAGGAAGTCGACTCTTACAAATATCTGAGTATTATCTTTGATGACAAGCTCAAATGGGACACTAAGACTAGCATGTTTCTCCGTAAGAGCCAACAACGTCTGTACCTCCTAGGGAAACTCAGATTTTTCTCTGTCAGCTCTGTCATCCTCACGTGCTGCTATCAGTCCTTCATTGAAAGTCTCATCCCTTTTCATTCATCTCCTAGTTCCACAGCCTCTCCCTAGGGAACAGGGACAGTCTTGTGTCCCTTGTTAATATCTGTCCCAATATCACCGGATTCAGGCAATGGGATCTGGCAGCCTTTTGTCATCAGCAAATTCTTAGGAAAGCATCTAACATTCTCTATGTTTCTGGTCATGTGTTGGCATGTGAAGATCTCACCCTGTATTGTACTGTTGCTGTAATGTGTGTCTGAGTGTGTGTGAGAGAGAGAGATAAATATTTCAACAAATGTGTGTATGTATGTATTATCTACTACAAGCAATATTTTGAATTGCACTTTTGGAAAAATGAAGTTGTATTGTCTTGCAAACAGATTGCATGCCGGGATACTGGGGAGAGAACTGTACACGTAGCTGTGGAGCAGGCTGTGATGGCGGTACATGCAGCCAGAATAGCGCGACGTGTCAGTGCCTGTCAGGCTGGAATAGTCCTTTGTGTCAAAGTAAGCAATAAATAATGTAGTCCTATTAAAATACAAAGATTTCATGATTCTGATATAATGATGATGATAATGATGATGATGATGATGATGATGATGATGATGATGATGCTAATTGCTGCTGATGATGGTGATGATGATGAAGACGACGACGATGATGAAAATGATGATGATCTGAGGAAATATTTTCTTACTACAGAAGAAGTAAAGAAAACCTATGCAGCAAAGGGCACGATAAACATACTTCTCATTGAAAGTTCAGTTGACATTCTATACACGTACAGAAATTTAAGTTTTATTTGTCTGTTTAATTACTTATCCACTGACATCACATAAGCACACACATTATGTCTAGAGCAGCATCTGCAACACAACTTCACTGTATTTCGTCAGGCTGCTCAGTCACTACAACGTGTATAACTACTGAAGACATTTATGGTAGAAGATGTCAAGACAAATGAAGCATATTTATCTATGTCCCATACATGTACACCGTATGTGTCTCAGCCAATGTTTTGACTGATGAACATGTCATGCCATTATAGTGTTTTTACACCCACACGCAAATAATAAATTTCTAGATGTTTTGTTGTCATTGTAATCTGTTGAAAGATTGCTCCGCCGGTTACTACAACGTGTCTAACGACTGTCAAAACACCTGTGGTGAAGGATGTCATGACACATGCAGCAAAACAGACGGGACATGTCAGTGTCAGACTGGATGGCAGCCTCCTCTGTGTCAATGTAAGAATGAACTGACCCCAGAGGTCTCATGTTGTTAAATGATAACTCCCCATTACAGGATCTAAGAGAAAACTAATGTTATAATGTGACATATTAGATGATCTAACAATCATATGTTATGACAGGCTGCTTAGTCGGTCACTACAACGTGTCCAACAACTGTCAAAACACCTGTGGTGAAGGATGTCATGACACTTGCAGCAGGACTGACGGGACTTGTCAGTGTCGGCCAGGATGGCAGCCTCCTCTTTGCCAACGTAAGAAATTTCTGACCCCTAGAGGTCTCATGTTGTTAAATGATAAGTTACCATAACAGTATCTAGGATAAAACTAATATCATGTGGCATATTAGATGCTGTAACAATGATATGTTCACAGGTTGCTCAGACGATCACTACAACGTGTCTAACAACTGTCAAAACACCTGTGGTAGAGGATGTCAGGGCGCATGTAGCAGGACTGACGGGACATGTCAGTGTCAGCCAGGATGGCGGCCTCCTCTGTGTCAATGTAAGAGTACAAGGGTGTGAGTGATGTGTCCATCTCAGCTGTCAACATGAGCGAAACGGAAAACAATCCCCGAGATACAAATGCGACACCACCGACTTCTATAAAAAAAACAAAAAAAAACAAAAAAACAGGCATCCGTACCTTTTTTGTTATGTAACAAACATAGTGTGTAACGATTTTACAACTGGTGGGGAATGCAGTCTAGTCAGTACAAAGGGGAAAAAAAAGGTTACCTCCTGAAGACAACTCATCTTACACTCAGCTTTCCCCTCCACACACCTCTCAGTCTCACTGCACGTCCGAACGCTTCGGCACAGGTAATGTCTCTCAGTCGCGTGCGCAAATCAACAAATGACAACACAGTTACAAAGACAGTTCAAGACACTATTAATCAAGCTAAAGCACAATTTATATTTCAGTATGTTAATACTGCGCATCGCGATATAACCCTAAGCTAAACAAGGTGGTCAGCCTCGGACGGTGGTCACCTCGCGCAGGTGGCACCAGAGCGTTGAGATAGCAAGACCCCTCACCAGACAACCTCTCATTATCATAAAACACTCCCTTTCAATGGACCAATTAATCGGAGATAAGGGAGAGCGAAGATCAAGGTAAATGCGGAAGACATTAAAACCAGTTGTACCCAGTCTCTCTTTTTCTCTCTCAATAACTTGCTGTTCTTCGTTCTAGCCTACACACGACTAGATCGTGGCATACAGGTGGATGCAGAAAGAATTGCAGAGAAAGAGTATATCTCAAAGAACTAATCTATATTTCGTTACCAAAGACTTCAACAATGTATCTTTCTCACAACGGTTTACTTTACAAAATAGAATACAGAAAATCAGAAAGTGAAGGCTTTTAGTAATACGTAAAATGATGACTCGAAATGACTTTCTTTATGCCTCACAAAATAGTGTTTACTATACTATACATGACTATACGAATATGATCAAATAATTAAAGAGGAATTTTTTAAGCGCTGGTAGGAATTTTAAGTGTCCATTTTATCAAGATAGTCTATTAATGCAGGGTGTGCTGACGGGTGGTTCGGGTCTGAGTGTACAGAGTGCGGCCACTGCGCCAACAACAGCGTCTGTGACAACAACACCGGCGTCTGTCCCTTTTGTGATGGAGACTTTGTAGCCCCCCTGTGTCTAGATGGTGAGTTTTAGTTTGGTTTGGTAGTAAGACTGTTAAAACAACACAAATGTGCAAATATTACCACTACCGTAACAACTACCACAACTGCCACCACGTCCCTAAAATACTGAAATACCATGGCATACAGAACTTTGTTGTTGTAGGCAGGATCACTGAGCTTATTAGTGTCTCGTAATGACCACCCCATCATTGACTATTTCAATATCCAGCATTGAATTTTCATTCATTCAGATCAGCTTTGTTAGAACTACAAGTCTCTTGTCACAAAATTTTGAGAACTTGAAATACCAAGAGACGTGTAAAACAATTTCAAAATATTGCATCTGCACCGATCCAGTCACTGTTGTTTTCCAATGACAGGGAAAATCACACATTTCTCTTACTGCTCTTTTGTGTGTGTGCGTTTATTTTACTTTCTTAGTTTTAGAAAAGATGCCACATTGCGGTGACGAGAAGACTGTCGATTTGGCGGGTCCTGTGGCTGGTGCAGCAGTTGGCTGTAGTATTGTCTTTCTTATTATAGGAATCCTCATTGGTCTGTAAGTAAATCGTTCAGAGAAAACCTTTTTTTTCTTCACTTTTCCTTCTCTCATGCTCTTTGTCACGCAGACGTTTTCTTTCGCAATCTGCTCACTGAATGTCACATCAACATCCTTTCCTTCCACACCCTGCTTTTCTTTTTCTGTCTTCCTGTCTGTAATTCTGTTCCTGATTCTGTTGACATGCACTATTTAAATATATAATTTTAAAAGACTAGTGTCATATATACTTCTTTCTTTAGTGATTAGGTAAGGATAGCAAATGCTAATTTTTCTCCAACTGTGGGTGAATATTGTACGTTTTTGAGAAACACTCATGTAAACACTGTCATGCATTCAACGACAACCACCGATGCCCGGTAAGCACACGAGTAGCTGGTCAACGTTTTCCTTACTGAGGAATATACGAAAGACATTATTGTAACCTTTTTGATGTTTCTTCAATTGGCGGTTAAGAGATTTCTTCTAAAAATTTGCAAGATGTTATTTTAGCATAATCATACACAGGCATATTATAATGAAATATTATAAAATTT
>SRHC01002597.1:2648-44599 GCA_004794325.1 Pomacea maculata | reverse complement strand
CTAGTAGATGAATGCCATCTTTTGTATCTAACAAATTGTAAAAAGGGCTGCCTTCTGGTACTACATAGCATGATATCAAGATAACATCTTTGTCAGAGTTCATTAGTTCTTTATCAATTTTCAATGTAACTATGTTGGCTGATTCAAATCTTACTTCCTTTATATAATGTGACCAACAGTTTTTTACCATAAGAACAACTCCACCTGAACACCGGCCCTGCTTAGACAATTTTCTTGCAGGGGCATAAATCTTAATGTATTCTGGCATGATGTTAGGATTATCTATACTTCTCTCCATATGTGTCTCTGTTAGACAAATAAAGTCAAATGAAGTAATATAATCTACAAACGAGTTGTCTCCCAGTTTGC
This sequence comes from Pomacea maculata, assembly GCA_004794325.1. Taxonomy (NCBI): domain Eukaryota; kingdom Metazoa; phylum Mollusca; class Gastropoda; order Architaenioglossa; family Ampullariidae; genus Pomacea; species Pomacea maculata. Next base: position 44,230 of record SRHC01002597.1, on the reverse strand, counting down.
TGAGTAAGCCCTCTACATTATAGTTAACAAAAGTCAAACGTCTTGCCTGAAGACCAGTTTTTTCCTATTTCCGCTTGGGTTGGGATCTTGTTGCACTATCTGAGGTGTTCTTGTCACTAATATAACTGTCCAGAGAGCCTTGTTTCTTCCCCTTTTCACTTGCTCCGTTCTTGTTCTTGCGCCGTTTGGGTGTACATGTACTGTCATCTCACGTCGACTGTTGTGTCCCTTTGACCTTTTCAGCATATCCGGCCCCCGCACTCCTTGTCTCTACCCGACTAGTCCGCACGGGTACCTCGTGCGTGGTTTCTGGGTCGCGGCTATCCCGGGACACCGATGCGGGGTGTGGGGGCGATACTTGCACATTGCTGTCAGGTGGACACTCGCTGACATCGGCTGTCTGGCTGTTGTTGACCTCTATTACACTGGTGTATGGAGGTGTGTCCTTCTCCTTTGTATTGTCGCCGGTCGATATATAGGTAATGTTGGATTCAGAAGAGCATATGGTAGGCAAGATAGCAGTCGGAGTCCTCTGTGGGTTGTTGCTAATGTTGCTCAAAGCTTGTATTATTGTGGTCGGTGTGCACTGAATTTTCTTGGTATGTCGGTTTTCCGCTGTTGCCCCTCTGTAGGTGGCAGCGTTCGTGTCAGTTTGTTTTCCATGTTTATCTGCCTGTAATCTGTTGGTATCTTCTTCCTCATCTTCTGCTTGCAGAGGTAAATAGCGGTTCCGCAGAGGTAGAGGTAAATATGACTGACTGCTCCGGTGCTGTCGGACTCCTTTGTTCCGCTGCGCTGTTATCAGTGTGTATTCATCAGTCTGTTGCTGTAGGGTTGTCTGGTGCTGAGAGGGGGATCTGTCCGCGTTGGTTCGAGGATTCTCCCTCTCATCCTGTTGTCTGTTCATGTTTTGGTGTAACGATCCTCCGACAATGAGCCGGTCTCCTCTGTAGAACGCACGCACCCCGCTATCTCTGTAGCACTTTATGATCGACTGTTGTCTTTCTGTAAGATCACTAGCCACAGTTACATCTTTTACTCTCAGTTTCTCACGAGCTTTGGTAAGTATATCCAACTTGTCAGACCATCGAGTGAACTTAGCAATTATGGGACGTGGTTTGTTTTCCCTGTTTTGGGTATGTCCTGCTGGCACAATTTTCTTACCAACTCTGTGCGCTCGCACGATGTCAGTAGTTTGCCACACTTTCCCCGGAATTGTTTCTTGTAGGAGTTGTATTATCGTAGCAGCACAGGTTTCGTATGAATCATCTCCAGTTTCTGGTATCCCGAAGAACCTCAGGTTGTCTCTGCGTGAAAAACCTTCGAGCTTATCAAGCTTGTCGTCAAAGACCTGGAGAGACTGGTCTACATGATCTTTTAGTCTCTCAGTGTTTTGCTCTAATGACTCTTGCCTTTGTTTAACTTGCTGTAGCTCCGTAAACAGATTATCAATGGTCAATTTGAAGGATCTCAGTTCATCTCTAACTTCGTCTATGTGGTGTTTAATGTTTTCCTCTTGTTTGTTGAGCAGTATCTGGAGATCAGTTAAAACAACACTCTCGTTGGGGCAGGCCATAGCGTCCGGTGGAAGTATACACAAGGCTACCGCCGTGCTGTTCACGCTCCGTTGAACACTGTGGTCACCGGGTTTCTTTCGTAGATTTTTAAAAATTCAATTGTTTGGACCGAATATCCGCATATAATTTACTTTTCTATGTAGCTTGTGGTTGAGGGATTAATACTGTCTGCACAATACACTCCAAAGAAGAGGAACTTCCGTATAACTAGGTAAAAAGCACCTTGTATTGAAGAGCGTGAAAAAAAGCGTCCGCACAGCTCGTGAACACAGCTCATCCCCCGAATGATAAAAAGAGTCCGTGAACATAGTCATTAACATATAAAGATCAACCCATTCACACTCCAATCCCCAACTAAGGGCCCCATAGACTGGAAACGTGTAGAACTCAAAGAAAATAGACTCTACTAACCCAAATCGGCTTGTGATGGTACCCGACGGTCAGCTGCCCTCCACAACAGGAATGGCAGAAACTCTCCCGTGGAAATCCGCGGACACTTTCCAAGGGAAACTCACATGGCCTGGGTAAAACGGCGCAGCCTACACTGCCCAATTGGCCCGGCCTCCCGCCGTCCTTTCAGACACAACACGCTCCTCTCTCCACCGTGCCCAGGTCAGAACTGCCACGAGGGACGCTGCTCTCTGGGGGTCACTTCCTGTCGCCCAGGGGCTGTGACCAATCGTCAGCGCCCACGACACCCAGCCCATGCCAAGGCGCGTGAACGCTTTTCACGCCAAAACCTTGGACAGGGAAGAGAGGGGCCCGACCAGTGCACCCCCAGAGCTCCCACCGGCAGCACACAGCACTCAAGCCGACGTCACGTGACGTAGCAAGAGCGTGGCGTAAGACACGGCTACGGTCAGAGGGAGAAGGCCTTGACCTTTCCCCTGCACACCGTACAAAAAACAGCCGTCAACCGTTGTCTGCTGTGAGCTGCCTTACTGAACAGGAGCGTCCCAAGGCGCTGACAGAAAGGCCGAAATCGTGACACGCGACACTCCCAACATGCTGTCAATGGTATTTTTAAAGGAAAACTTTGTTATATGCTGGAGAAAACAAACTTAATATTCAGACTGTTTGATGGATCCCAGTTATGAGAGCTAAAATGTGATACATTATCCAAGGATTGTACGAGTTGAAATAGTTTTGAGAAACAACAGAAAGTGACAGTAATGACAGTATCTAAAGCAGGGGTCTCAAACACGCGGCCCGCGGGCCGTATGCGGCCCGAGAAACATTTTTGTGCGGCCCGCGGCCACGTCCGCGGTGTATATGTATGTTGTGCTTGGTGATTAACTCCCGCGGTGAAAATTACCCCCGTTCACAAGCAATTAATTAATGTAATTATTAATTATAAAAACTTTATTTTAGCATTTAACTGCAGTGACAGCAGTGTTCGTAAAATTAATGAAAAAACATTTTCTTTTCGTGGTGCGGCCCGCTGACTGGCTGTTACTTTCCACTGCGGCCCACATGCTAATATGAGTTTGAAACCCCTGATCTAAAGGGAATTGCAACCTATGAGGACAGTAAAATGGCAAACATGAAATTTTAGGTGGTTATCAAATACAAAGACAATTTTTTAAAATTATGTTTACTGGGTGGGGTTAATAATGACATATTCACATACATGACTGATTACAAACAGCTCACATGTGAAATATATATATACTGATCCATACCTGTAACTGTGTCGACATGCGGTTTGGGTTGATTATCCATAAACCAAAAAGTAAGATCCTGTTGCGAATAAAGTGTCCACTGTATTTAGGGGAACTAAACCACAGCCACCAGCTTTGGGTTCATTGTTCATCGATGAATGTTAATCCACTGCACTGTGGGAGCCCTGCCTGTTGTCTGCCGCTGGTGATGATGTGTGGAGATCCTGCAAACACCTTGCTGTCCAATGGACCCTCCTTGTCCTGTTGACAAGCAAATGTTTTACTGACTAGCGACATGGTTTAACACACTGATGGTAGACGAGTACTGTTTGTAGTGGCAGTAGGCTGTGAATAATGAACTTGTATTACTATACACATCCATGGTGTCATGAATGGCCAGCTATGTCCTGTAGTAATTAAGATCACAATCTCCAAACCGAAGTGCAGCTCACAGCTCGGCACCCACATTCACAGTATGAGGCTAACAGCGAAAGACACCTGTAACCGATATTGTAGTACAACACTGGCACAGCGATGTCAACGGTTCTTCTGTAGGGCCGTTCATCGTAACTGTTGTAAAGAAGCATAGAGTCAGGATGGTGATGACTGCTGGCATGAAGGACCTTTGGTAGGCAGTTTTTCGTACACATGGCACTTTATAGAGCCTGCCTGAGGGCAATGGCTGGAAGTTGGGATGGAGAGGGTGTTTTAGGTCTTAAATGATGCTATATGCCATCTTTCTGACTGCATTAAGGTACAAGTCAGAAAGTGGAAGCTGTGATATACCAATAATCTTTTTTGCCTGGTGGATGACTCTGGCTAGCCTTGCCTTGTCGTTGATGAGGAGGTGACCATACCAGGCAGCAATGTTGAATGAGAGGATGCTCTCAACAAGATACCTGTACACAGTCTCCAGCACCCCAGAGCTGATTTTGAAGCTGCGGAGTTTCCTCAGAAGGTACAGCCGTTGCTGTGCCTTTTTGTACACTTGGTTCACGTGATCACTAAAGGACAGCCTCCCATCGATCACTGTACCAAGGTACCTAAACACAGCAGCCATCTGCACCTGCTGTCCCTTGATTTGGATTGGTGGGGAGAGAGGGGTTGTGCCACCTCTTCCCTCGTGTGTTCTTCCAAAGGCCATCTCCTCTGTTTTTTTCAACATTCAGCTCCAGAAAGCTGCGGTCAAACCACTCCTCCAGTTCCGTCATCTGCATATTTCACAAGTTTGAGAATAGCACTGTTGATAGTAATCTCATTTGTATACACAGAGAATAGGATGGGGAAAAGCACACATCCCTAAGGGGTACCTGTGTTGAGGATCTGCTCATTACAGAATCATTCCATCCACTGACAGATTTACTCCTTCAGATGAGCTGCTGGACCTGACAGTACCTGTCGGTGAAACTCTTAAACCCACCCTCTGTGGTCGGTCCTTCAGGAATGATCTGATCCATAGAACTAGACTGGTGTTTACATCCAGGTCTAGTAGGCGCTTTATCAGAAGGTGTGGCTGGACTGTGTTGAAGGCGCTGGAAAAATCCATTAACAGGACCCGAACATAGGTGGCAGAGGTGTCCAAGCGTTGTAGGATAGCATTTAAAAGTGTAAGAGTTGCATCAGACACATCCCTACTTTGCTTGTAGGAAAACTGCAAAGGATCCAGGCTATCAGCCATGGTGTAGATTAACAATCTTCCCACAACCCTCTCCAAACACTTGACCACAACAGACATGAGAGCCACAGGTCGAAAGTCTTTCAAGTTTGTAGCACTAGGCTCCTTTGGCACTGGTATTATTGTGGATGTTAACCATATGCGGGGGACTCTAAAAGTGTCAAGGGAGAGCTGGAAAAGTCTTTATAACTCAGTGACATTCCTCTGAACTTGTGCCTTTTCAACTTGATTCACCTACAAATCTCTCCATCCTCATCAGCAAGGGCTTGTCCAACTTTTTATTGTGTGTGTGTGTAATTGTGTCTATGCAAGGTAAATATACTTGCATCTTATTATAACATTGAAAGGAAAGCTGTTTGCAAAGGTGATGCACGAAAGCAATTAATCACTTACAACAAAGGCGATACACTAGGAAAGAAAGTGCTATTGTAACTGGGTGAAACCAAATCACATTTTGCCTCATCACTAAAAGTTTTTCTATGGGTAAAAAATCCTAAGATTAAGGTGAGAGGCGTCACAAGAAAATAGTTATGATGTGTTACATCATAACACCAAATATGAATGATTTGATACACAAGATTCAGATGGGAATTCGTTGAAAACTTTTTTTTTTTGTTTGTTGATGCTATATAAATTCATTTTTCACACCAACTCTTTCAGAGTTTCTCACGCTGATACCGAAAATTGTTCTTGTTTAAGCCTTGGTTATGCAGACAATGATTATGTGGATTGTGGCATGTTGTATATGGTTGGAATTAACAATCTTTATTTGAATTCAAGGTCTATGTTTTCTCTGGTTAAGTGTTTTTTTAGCTGTCTGTCATTGGAGTTGTGAACAGTATAATCATCACAGGGTGCTTTTTTGATCATGGGCAAAGTCATAGGCAAGGGCTGTCTCCTAACTATTACAAAGTATACAAAAGATTACCTTGACGGGGATAAGAACTCTTTAATTGGATGTTACATGGGGTAACAACAATTGATATGATTGTTGAAAAAAAACAATGAAATTATTATGAAAATATGGAAGAAATGTAGAAGAAAACCGAGAATACTGAGGAATACTGAAGAATATGTTGCCCTGAAATCAGAACAAGAAGTCACTAGTTGAGTTCTCAACTCATTACATAAATGGTGTATTAATGAATCATACATTGCATAACCCCGACACATGGGTCTCAAATAAAACTCGTGCGGTCTCACACGTTTACCTTCCTGCCCCCTTTGCACGTGTAACAACACGCACATACATTATATTCTGCATGGGCATTTTCCCAAACATATACAAAATCTTACTACACAAAATCTCCTAGAGCAAATTCCATACATAAACCTCAATTCTCCCTCACAAAAGTTTAACATAAAAATCTCACATGACATTATCCGTTTCACAGGATCTTGCTACACGTGAGGAACACGTGGTACCTTCTCTGTACCTAAATCCACAACCTACGTATTTTAAACCCAAAGCACACAAAACTACATCATCCTATCACAATAGGGTCCTAGATACTTAACTATAATAATATTTCCTTAGCTAGTATCCTCATTATTTCAATCAACGTCGGCCATTGCCTCAAAACGCTAAGATGAGAGTAGTCCTCCCCCTAAAATGAATCGTAAAACATCCTACTAATACTAAATACAACCCCCCCGCCCCAAAAAACTATAATATTTCTTTACGCCAAGACCTTGGCAACGAAATACAAGGTTATTTCCTACTAACCTGAACTAGGACAACTTGTACTTGCTACCCTCTCATCTCAGACACTCAACAGAAAGAAGTTTTACCCAGACCGTAAGTCCCTTATACATGTCAAACTCTTGCGACCGCGAGAGTTGACATTCAAAACTAAAACTCTTAATAATTATGTAAATACACGTGACATTTTTTTTTTTAATGTCATGGGTATTACAGTCACACCCCCCACCCCTAAATAAAATGTGTGCTGTTTCCCTAGAAGTGCGACCATTTCCTATCATTACCCTAACAAATAGACTTCAGACCCTCTACCCTTACACATCTGTTTCAATTACTGCTGCACTAAGCCACTTCTCCATCATTTCGTTTATTGCCCAGTATAAGCAAAATACTACTTTTGAGGGATTTCCCTGATCCGAGCCTAAAAGATTTTTTATGAATGTTTTCATTGCAGTTATTGCAGGAGACACTATTTGGTCCACAATCAGGACACCATATAATATCTTCAATTTCCCTACTACAAAAAGAACACTCATTTCCTGCAGGACTAAAACTTTCTATCCTGACTTCCACCATTTCATCGCATATTCCCTGCCACACTTCAGCTTCACAAATTTTTCTCTTTTTGTGGCTGCTTTCTTCAATTACATCTGGTATATCTACTAACACTGCAAAATGAAGCAAAAGTACAGGTTGAATTAATGACACAAGATGGTTACTAACAGTGTATAATTAAAACTACAATATTGGTAAGTTCCTGTAAGATAAAAACAATGGTGCATTTTAGTGAATGATGTCAGTTAACATGGAATGCCAAATCTTACGATCATTTGGTCCAAGAGTTATTTATTTGTTGAATGCTACTAGAATAACTAGTTTTGCTTGGACCCATTCTCCACAACATGTACTGAAGGATTCATCTAAAAAACACTGAGTTTATCTCACATAAAATCTTGCTGTTCTCATTTCTCAAAAATAAAAAAAGGGAAGAATATCTTTATACCACTTTCCGTCTGTGGAATCTGGTTATTTGCTGGCTGCTCCTGAGGCTGGTTTAACCGACCATTTTGGTTATTCATAAAATCCATGATCTGCTGTCCAGTATATCGCACCCTGCGTCTTACTCTCCGCCCCTTTTCATTTGTGACAATGACCATACCAGCTGGTTGCCACTTTTTTCGACGTGGCATTCTTATTTCCACGTTTTTTACAAAATCTATCGACAAAGCAATGGGAAAGTACCCGTCCTTTAACTCATACAATACGCAGCTGCGGTAGCCCGTTCGACCCCGGTGTACGCAGCAGAGAATGACCGCGAATGAAATCTCGACTGGTATTTTTAAAAAAAATTATATTTAATATCCTACATTAACAACAACTATGTGTGATACTACGTTTTAAAGATCATTTAAAATAGATTTACGTGGTGTACATTTTAACAAATATACGTTTTGTTGTCTTGTAGTAAAATCAACTGAAAGACTGTAACTGTATCGGACCGAGAACTCACAAAATGGGGCCGTAGGTCAAAAGTTTGACAATCAGAAAAAATATTTATAAAATATATACACACACAAAAGCACAAAACAGGCATATATTTAATGAGAATATACCTTTGAATTTTAATATTACTTACTGTTTTCTTCTCATTTTCGGTTGTTTGAGTACAAATCCACGTCGAATTGAGTAACCTGCTACGAATGTCAAAATGGCGCTGAAGTAAACAAACCTTCGCGTGGTTTTAACATGGAGAAAATACCCGATTGGTTGATTTTTTCAGACTTTAAAGGGAAGTAATCGAAAGAGGAACAATAAACGATGAAACTCATATTTTAAAATGCTTGGATAATAATAATAACAACAACAACGTAGATAGCTATCGAGGATGTTCGTAAACTGTTTAGTACTTATTTCAATAATAGCTCCCCCCCAACCACCACCACTCAAAAGCTAAAGAGACAAAAATCGAGAATACTACAGGTCTGTTATTTGGAAAATAATTAGAGAAGGTAAAATATGGCATATAAGTAGTACTTCTAACTAATAAGTCTGACTAGTATCGTGATTATTGCGTAGGCCTTGCATTGGTTATAGCATCGAGCAGTCTTTCGATGGTCGCCTTCGCTTTACTTGGCCTTAACCCGACATTTGCATGTCACATGAGAGCAAGGTGGTCTTAAAATAGCTCAGCACTACTTGAGTGGGCCGCGGTCCTTCACTGCGTCCCGCGGGACCGTGCCTTGTGAGCAACCCCTGAAAACCACGAGATCGTTCAGTTGAGCAGGCATGTCTCCGAGTTTTCTCCTTGCTGACAGTTATCCTGGTCGGCGTGTCGATATCTAACGCCCCCATAGGCAGTAGATAATTCCTGTGTAGAGTCCTCTTGTCGTGTTTCCCTCTTTCGTCATCGACGGTGTACACTGGTAATCCCGGTGACTTGGCAACCACGACATATACTTTCTTTTCCCATTTGTCTTCGATTTTTGAACCGATTCAATGCCCTAGACACCTTACTAACACACGGTCTCCTACCTCTAACTCGGCAGCATGGGCTGATTTGTCGTAATGAACCTTGTTACGGAAACCCATCTTCTCCATGTTGGTGACAGCTTTATTGTAGGCATTAGAAAGTTCTTCCTTGAAGTTTCGTATGTATTGCCTAGTACTTCCTTTCTGCCTTCGATTTAGCTCTGTTCCAAAAGCTATGTCCACTGGTAACCATGGGTGACGGCCAAAGAAAAGATAGTATGGGCTGTACCCAGTACTCTGATGAATACAACAATTGTAGGCATGAACTACTGCTGGTAGGTTTCTCTTCCAACTTGCCTTCTTGTCATCTTCTAGACTACGTAACATATTCAAAAGGGTTCTATTCCATTTTTCCACTGGATTCGAACTTGCATGGTAGGGACTGGTTCTGATCTTCTCTATGCCTGCAATCTGACAAAGCTCCTTTATGAGTTGTGACTCAATGTCACGCCCTTGATCTGAAAGTATAGTCTTGGGGAATCCATACACCATGAAGAAATTCTTCCATAGAGTCCTAGCTACTGTCTTAGCTGTTTGGTCCTCCGTACAAAATGCCGCTGCAGACTTCGTAAAGTGATCCATCACTACTAGTATGTTTTGCTTTTGGTTTTGGATCGTGAGTATGGGGTGCTCAGTTGACAGAAAGAAACTTTATTAAAGCATGATCATTTGACGCTGATGGAAGGTCTATAGTAGTGACGTGGTTTTTTTTTATATGGCGGCACATTTCCAAACAGTGACGACAAATACAAATAGCACAATCAATGAAAGAAATGCAAAATAATTCACAAAAATATCAATCATACACATTAACATCATCAAACATTAGTGCAATTTTGTGACACAATCAACATAAAAAGAAATCAGTGCCTACCTGTGCACTGAATTTCCGAGTTCAGGCGAGTTTCAGCGACGTCCACAATCCGCTTTTTAATTGTTTGTGTCTATATTTAGGCCATCTCTAGGCCCATAGCTCGCCATGGGAGTTAATTAGTTCTATTAAATGAATGGTCTGGTCCTCGCTGAGGTTCGCCAGAGGCCCTGTTGCTTTCACAGCCATGATCTACAACTTGAAGCACGCGTGGAAAAGTAGAACAGGTTCTACAGCGCGAAGCAGGCCGCAAGCTAAATCCAAGCAGGCTTACTAAGTCGTTTGGGGATAGCTTGCAGTGTTGGTCACACAGCAAGCAGGAAAAGCGGGGTTGCTTCGGAAAAGTTTCGTGCTTTTGGCTTCTTGTGTGCCCGCCTCTTAAGCCTAGGGGGCATTTTTGCCCATAACATCATATCAAAAACAAACACCCAATAACAAACTAACATCCAACAAATGGTGACAATATGGCAATATATATATATGAGGACATAAGACAAAACAATATATCTATATAATTTACTTCAACCGTGGTAAAGCAATTTGAATCAATTTGCATAAATTTATAAGTATTCTGTTGGATGTAATATTCATCAGCCGATTAAATTTTAATTCATTTGGATGATGCACAAAATAAACAGGAAGCAGCACTGTCTTGACAAAGTAAACAAAGAGTGAGCACAATAATAAGCCTAAGTTAACACAACAAGAGCACAATAAAAAAATGCCAAAAGCCTGTTCACAAGAAATGACACAGGAAATATTTTCAGTCTTACTTTTGGCCTTTGGGAATTCTGTTAATGGAACACCCAGAGAAGTAGTATTAGTCCCATCTGTAACAGATTAACCACTGCTTTTATAAGAACAGCCAAGGCAACAAACTGATGAAATTCAGTATTGTAAAATCTGAAACCTAGTGAAATGTAGACTCAATTATACCCAAGTTCAAAATAATTTTACACTAACTCTTACACCTTGATTGTATGACTAATGTACTGAATGCAGGCCCTGCCGTGCAATGGATAACTATTGCATTCATATACTCCTCTCGCATTTGCCCACACACACCTAATTACAACACATTCAATAAAGATGCTTCAATACTAATCAAAAGAATATAATTAATACATGAATATATATATATGTCATACATTAGTGGCTACACAAATCATGAAACTTAAAACTTATCTATCAGGCATTTCTTCATGTCACTGTTCTCCTGGTGATAATTCCACGGTGCACACTTTCACCAAAGTTCACAATTTGGAGTTCATAGATTCCAATGTTCGCAAGTTCACTAAAGGTAACAATAATACTCCAAGTCCCTCAGACACTTACACGTCTTCTATAAGACGGACCCTCTGTCGGCCACTCTCTAGCCAGCCGCCCGGAAAAGTGAGGTTTCTACCTCTGTACCAGACTTGGTTTTTTTCTTTCTTCCGGTCACCTTGGACATGTACAAAGGGTCTAGCAACATTACTAAAGTTGATCGCCTCGTGCGACACCCTGTTATCCCTGACGATCACTCCTGAAGGTCTGGTACCCTCTGATCTTGAAGGGCTTTTCTTTTTGTAGGTGAGTTTCCTGTATACAGCAGATGTTAATGCTGTTCTGGTGCAGAAACTGTTCTAGTTCTGTCTTCTTATTGGTAACCCCTTCTGCATTCCAATGCATGATGTTAATGTTGGGGTTGTCCTTGGCTTTGGTTGTACGCTGGCCAGTCGCTTTCCTTCCTCGTCCCCTGGCTCCACGAGACGAGTTGAAGGGACCTCCAGTAGCTGAGAGTGGGCTCCTTTGAGGCACGGAGCCCGGCACTGCACCTGCCTGGCGGATCTTCACAGGGTGAGCACCATTTCTGTCAATTCTGTCTCCAAGTGTCATATTGGGAGTGTTGCGTGGTGATGTGGTTGTTTTGGAGTGCGCCTTGCGGCCCACCACCTCCGACTTCAGCACTCGTGGACCACTCTTCGACCTGTCCAACATGGGTGACCCTGCTAGGAGCTGATGCTCCTGTCGGCATAGCTCTTAGGGTCATCGAGACACGCAAGCCCCCCGACCGCGGCAAGGTGGTGATCCAACCCCCTGTTATTAACTGGACTATTTATGTCCCCTGGCCGTGCTTAGAGTTTCACCGCTGTCGACTGGCCACCGGTGCAGAATATGACAGCGAGACAGCTGCCACGTCAGCTGTGCCCGATGTGGTGCCAGTTTCACTAGTTTGCGGCTAGTTTTCCCCAACATTAATAACAGTAGAAAATATATTTTCTACAACGACACAGAAAGAAGAGAATGAGTGGGTGTAAACAAAAAAAATCATGTCATGATCAGCAAGTTTAATGGTATGAAAAATAGCAAACATATCTATATTGTATGGCAGTGTTACAGCTAGTAATCTATTATGTGAATGTAATGCATTTCATGTTTTCATCAGCTTTCGCTGTGATTTGGAAATTAGCATAGTAGTGGTACAGGGAAAGCACCAATCTCAAGCTTTCGTAAAATATAATAAGGTACTTCCATTACTGATTTATATAACTAATCAATGGCAGTGACTCAGGCCTACACATTACAATGAGTATTTTATAGGACAAGTGCCTTTATAGGACAAGATCATTAGATCTGCCCTAAGGACCACAGTTCTAGCATGTGCTATTGGAGTTCCATGTAAATGTAATGTTTGGGGTAATGATGGTGCTCTGCAAGTAAAACAAAAATTTTAGGTACAGCCAGTTATAATTTGTTTAATGTCCACAAAGGGGCTTACTACATGGCTGTTCTCAAAACAAATAAAAATGCAATTAACTGTAGAAAGAACCAGATGAGAAGAAAAGTGCTTCACTATTCTAAGTAGGTTGTCTTTTATATTACATGCATCCTTTATTCATCATTCAACATATTTTTGAAATTTTACGGCACATGCACACTACATATGTACATAAAATGTACTGAAATTTCTAACCCGGACACAAAGGTTACTAATAAAGAAAAAGTTAAGTGATAATACAATACCCATTAAAGATATTATTTCATAATAACATATCATAACAATCAAACAAGCAATACACCTCCACAAAGATTAAAGTGCATGTAGAACAGATGCACTTCAACAAAGCATTTACAACAGAACTTCCTCTAATTAGAAGAAAAGATTTACAGTGAGCTACAGATGAGTTATTTAATCTAGTTTATTCTATAGACCATGCCCAAGTTGTTAAGTACCTGGTGACGGTGACTTCACAGTCAAGGATTTGTAATAGTTCCTTTGTGGTCAGCCTTCCAGGGGGCTTCAAGGCCATTAAGGATGGGGGAGTTCCTTGTATAATGACTTACCCCTTTCTGACCCTCTCATAGGGAAATTGGTTCAGACCGAGTTCTGATTCTGTTAATATAAAATCCTTGTCAGTACAGTCACGCAATATTTCTGTTACCTGTAAAATCACAATATCTGGTGACAAAAAAACCAACACAAAACGAATATGTTACAGCTACTACCCTTACATAATGTGCAAAGCTTATACTAAGTTTGTGATTGTTTTCATCACTAAAGAGGTAAAATAGGTACTAGAAACAACACCTCCGGCAGCTCTTGAAACAAAATATTTCACATACTTGCAATTTTTGACATTTTAGCGATGACTTTAACACAAGTCTCGCAAGTCCTGAATGTGCGCCTGCTTCACTGCACGACAAGTAACTTGTAAAAATAAACGTGATGACTAGGTACTTCAACACACAGATTTTTGTTCAACACCTTAAAGATCAGACACTTGAAATAAAGAGACAATACCAGTACTCTCATTTTTAGCAAGCAAAGAATGAAACTAAGCCTTGCATAGCAATGTTCTGTTTAAACATTATGATTATGCAACATTCTTTTTTTAATAAACAAAATGTGAACATTTCAATATTCGACATTATACATATCTTTTATGTAAAACACAAAACAGTAATAGTTGAACATGTAAGAGGACATTCGACAAGTACTATTGTGCAGCTTTCCGGCTAAATGCTTCATAAGTGAGCTGACGAAGCTGGGGTTCTTGCTAATACCTTTTAGGCTGCAAAATTCAGTGAAATAGGTGGAATCATTCTTGCACACGATCAGACACACCCGCTCTTATTGCAGTGTGTCATAATTATCAGCTTTAGTAGACTATGTCCAAATGAACAACATATCTAAATTGAATAATCCAAATGTCATCTATTATGAAAGAAAATAAAACGCATCTAACTGTTCATTTTTCCATCGTCATGGAAAAAACAACATTCGACACATACCAATTCCCAGATTTTCGGCATTTGAATATCCCGTAATCAGGTTGAAGATTTTGGGGGTTTGGCTGAGACCCTTAAGGTCGCCGAATTCAGTAAATTGAATCATACAGTTCTTTGATGCAATAAGGCAGAGGCCCTCTACTCCACATCTTTTAACTTCCTCCTCGTTTTCCTTCAACAGAGAAAACTGTAAAATGAAATGTTACTATAATATTCACCACAACCAATATAATCACTAATGTTTCACATAAATGGTTAACGGGGCACTGTACAAATGAGATCTATCTAATCTAATCCTCTTTGTGCATCAGGTTGCACATAAGGCCTCGACCAGAGTCCGCCACTGATGTCGATCTAACATCAATATTTTACATGGTAAGGGTTGCTAGCCCTACCACAACCTACTTTACCTCTAGGTGAGGTGTCCACCTTAGTCGCCTCTTAAGACATGCCTGGCTGGATGGCAGGGACCCTATTCTTACAATGCTCGCTAAGCAAGCATACCCCGGGGTCCAACAGGGGAAGGCGCTTCACCATACAAATGAGATATTCAGCTTTAAAGTTTAGTTTAAGTAGCAAATGAGTTATTTGCTCAAATAAGCTATATACTCAAACAAAATATCTTCCACAGGATAAGCAGTGGTTAAATAATTGCAGTTAGGATATTTATCAGCTTTAATATCCTTTGTCCAAATGAGTAACATATCTAAACTGGATTATCCAAATAAAGTGTAATAAATTTTGAACGAAAATAAAATGCGTATAAATTTTTATTTTTCCATTTACATGTAAAAAAACAACTAATAATCTATCTACACTTAAACAAAACATAGCACAAAAGTGTAATAATATTGATTACTTACCATATTATTGATGTTTTTTAATATTGCTTTTACATCAATATTTTTTGCTCTTTCAGCAAGAGCTTTCTGTTCAAACTCCTTAGAGGCATCTGGCAGACTTCGCCATTCGCTTCCCCATTGTTCTGGCTGAAAGCCACCTTGCGAGTTGGCTGGGAACACCAAAAACACATACACACTCTACTGCAAGGACATTGTCAAACAGATGATATGCACTCAAATACAGTTCTGAAATTAAACACTGTCAGCTGCCAGGAGCAGAAGGATTCATGATAAATTAAATGCTGCTTAAGTCAAGCAGACCGAAAGTAGAAAAAAATATTCAACCAGGATTGTGCACTGAGAGCTTAGTAGAATTTATACATATACGCAATTTTTTGTCTAGCCAATTAAAAGCCTTCATCATCATACAATAGACTCAGGCATCACCTGACATGGGAATAATCTATGTAGTCTTAAGCAAAATACAGTACAAAAGTTTAATAATATTGATTACTTACCGTAGAATGGATGTTTTTGACAATACGTCTTTATTGTCTGTGTCTGGTCGCAACAGAGATAGAAATTTTCCTTTGTTGCTGGGAGCTCCCACAGTCAACTGAGAAAAATATACATAATAAACTGAAGAGATTACTCAGGCAGTTATACTCATGCCTAACCCCCTCATATGACACAATTGTCAGATACACTTCCTCTTACTCTCTTATACACACACACATTCAGACTAGGTACATTTGGGAGATCTGTTTAAGAGTGCTATTGCGTTCAGTAAAAATGACTTGGCAAAGGCACTCTTCTTGGCGACCACTTGCTTCCATCTACGGCCGGAGGGTAGCATTTGAAAATGGCGATGTAGTGGGTGAGAAGGGTCTGCGATGATGCTGACCGCTTTTAACCTCACAGCCCTGATGACTAGTTCACTGTATTTAATTTTTAATTAATAAAAGTTAATAATTAATAAATTAATTAAAAAAGTATAGAGGCAGGTCACAAAAGCAGAAGGAAAAGGGGGGAAATTATATATTTTATGCACTATAATACTACTTTTCATCCTTAGCCTTTTTAGGTTTAATAATTTTTAAATCGTATTTACTGTCGTTCTATCTTGAATTCGGCCTTTTCTATCATCCTCTAAATATTGTAGTCATTCGTGATATGATCTGGTTGAACCGGTATGTTGCCCGCAGTGGTTGCGTGTTGCGCGCCATGGGCATCGGCTCAGCCGAGAACTGTTCATGTTTACTTTTACGACTAAGATGGGGTCAGATTTTTCTCCAGATTGTGCCTGTGCTGCTTCCTTCCATTTAGCAGCAAGGAGGTCCATTGGTCCCCTTGCTTTTCCCCCAAACAGCAGTTCAAAAGGTGAGAATCCAGTAGAGGAATGGATAGATTCTCTATGCTACGTTTTGGTACGAAAAAAATGAATGATGAAGCATGACAGGGGAGAGAAAAGATTTGGTTGACGATTCTATTCCCTATCTCCCATCTGTCTGTAGCTTGACTCGTCCGGAATCTTTGTTGTCAATCTCTCCAGTAACAGAGATACTCCAGTCTCAACGTGTGAACAGGAAAACCCTTTATTAACACTTTGTACATCAGTCCTCACTGTAATACACTCTGGTGGCAAAAAAAACCTCGGCAACTCCTGCATAAAAAGTTCATGGTAACGTTTCAGTACATATTTTTTTTCTAATAAATAGTTGACAGCAACACTGTGTACTTTTGTGCTTTCACACATGATATATACAATGTTCAGTTTATTGCTGACCATCAACAAAAGGACCGGCTGTACTTTGTTTCTAATGTTTATTTATAACAATCTTATTTGACTTACCAAGTTTGTAATTGTTGGTTTTGTGATAGACATCACAGGCAGCAAAAACTGCAGATGGTCGAAATAAGGCCATGTAGAGTGGTAGAGATCATCAGCCCCTGCCCTGCTGATTTTCGCTTGTTTTTTTTTTTTTCGGAGCTCTCTGGAGAATATATTTCGTAAGCTGGCAAATTTTGCCTGAAGTTGTTCCACTGCAAGATATTGCAATAATCATCAATCAAAGCAGTGTGCATACACAAGTCTCAAATCCAAATCTGAGTATATGCAAAAAAGCCCACATTGGCAATTTCTCTCTAGAGATGCAATAAACACATAAGCAATCCCAACGAGCAAAGAAAGAGCAGTCAGATTCTTTAATAATAATATTGTCAACACTACTGTTCATCAAGAGTTAAAGTTCAATATAGGTTTGAGGAACAGCCACAAAATTTCTTTTTTCTTAAAACAATAGAAAAGAGTGCCTAAGGGGAAAATAATCACACGCTCAGACACTACTAAGCTTCTTCCAATAAACACCACATTCAGGGGTAAGGTAAAGGTAGCAGGGAAAGTAAGACAGAATACAGTAGAGACAGAGGCTATGCCCTTACTACATGTGGAACTTTGTAGACCCATGGAACTGAAGGAACGAATTCTTTATTGAGTAAATCTTTTGGTTTGTTTCATGGGGGAAATTACAGAAAACAAACAGCATCAGCAATATTCCTAATAGCGTTATCAGTGGATACTAACATTTCTTTATGTTTCTGACATGTATTCATTTCATGTCTGTTTCTCATTTATAACTGCACCAGCACTCTTGAGTACTTCACTTACAGTTTCTTGGCGACACTAAGCCAACATTACACCCAGTCCACGCACTGCTGGGTGTTTCACCGAAGGCGATCAAGTATTCGTCTAGATCTAATCCTCAATCAGAAGGGCTAGTTGTTGCGAATTCTTGAGAGAGAAAAAAAATCAGAATTTAATCCCAAAACTTATTCTAGATGTCCTTCAGGCTCTCCCTCCATTTCTGTCTCTGGCATTTGAAAGCCACTTACAGGTTATGCTGTCAATGTCAGCTTTTGGAGTGGTGTGCAAGGTTCTTACTACAGCAGTGCACAGAAAGAAGTCATAATGGGAGGATGTGAATATAGATGCATTTGTGAAGTAATAAATTTGTAAATGAAGTGAAACTAAAAATTTTGACTCACTAAAAAAAACTTTACAGACTTTTGTACATGTCAAAGCAGTCCGATAAAACTAACCATGCACCAATTAGGACTCCTCTTATCTGAATTGGGTGGAATTGTTCTTCCCTTTTACTCCACTGAAATTGTAGGTTAAGGCAAGCTCTGCACTAGATTTTTTTTTTTTTTTTTTTTGTATCACTAACATGCTGATTTCCTGCACTGTGGGACATCGTCGCGGGCCATAGGTTGGGCATCCCTGCATTATGCAATATCACTATTGTAGCCGTTGCTTCCAAAAGTATCGTCGTCGTTGAGGACAGCGCTGCTTTCCATCCCTTCTTTTCCCTTGAAATCAATAATGGCATACTTATGTTATTAAATAGGACTGCCGCCCATATGGGAAATACTTTCGGAAGCAAAAAGGCAGGAGTAACCCCATTCTGCAGAAATCATTGTTTTCTGTTTATGTTCAAAGTGCATATCCTGTATTAGATAAACTGAAAAGCTTGATTATGTAACTAGTGAAAAACATATCTCCTCTTACATGTGTCACCTAGGCCCTGACAGTTCATTGAAGCTAAAATAATTAGTGAGTTTGTGCTCATGTTGAAGTAATTTTAAAGGAACATTAAGCAGCACATAACATTAATTGGTAGAACTTTTAAATTACAGTGAAGAGCACTGTAGTCAATACAAGCATTCCATCGATGAGCCTTTATTTGATGATCATAACCTGATTTGTAAGTATTTGGTGGCAAAAGAACAGATGGAAAATTTAAAAAGCATAACAAAGGACATACACAGACGAACAAAAACAGATGAATGAACATGTAATCCACTTATTGGAGACATTGGTGCTTTCCATCCCTTCTTTTCCCTTTAAATCAATAATGGCATACTTTTTCAACCAAAATCATCTCAGAGTAAAGTGCACTTTCTGATTTGCTACCAATGTCGCAATATTCTTGTGGCAGCTGCCCTCAGATAGTCACATACAAACATTAGTACACATAAAACATTTGAGTTTTTTTGTAACATGCAAAGTTCAAAAGAATTTTTTTCACACAGCATTTAACATGCTTTGAATATACTTCCCAGTCTCAAACTTTACAAACATGTATGGAAAAGATCCCACGTTTCTTCTGGTTCCTATGACCGACTTTATTGGGCCAGTAGAATTTTTGGCTCTCACTAATAATCACTTATTGGGGACAGTGCTGCTTTCCATCCCTTCTTTACCCTTAAAATCAATAATGCCATTCTTTTTCATCCTAAATCATCTCAGATTAAAGTGCACTTTCTGATATGCTACCAATGTCTGAGTATCCTTGTGGCAGGTGTTTCAGCTTTTCAGCTGCCCTCAGATAGTCATATACAAACATTAGTACACATATATAACATTTGAGTTTTTTGTGGCATGCAAAGTTCAAATGAAATTGGTTCACGCTGCATTTAACATGCCTTGAGTATACTTACCAGTCAATAATTGCACACTTTTTGCATTAAAAATCACCTGTATGGTGTGATGCTTGTCATTTAGTGAACTGGACATCAGCACGTAGTGGGGCATTTACACAAGGAAAAGTCATCTTACCATCCCAGACACCTTTTCTTTTGCAAACATTCATCACACCCATAACAACTTTTGTGACTTTTTCCTTGCTCGACAAAGGCTCTAGCAGGTGTGTCACAAATAATACATGATATGGATAATGATACTTTTGCAGCTACTCCCGGAAGACAGTTATAGCCTTCCTGCAGAACGCACATCTCTGTAACAAAATTCTGCAAGTAATCTTAAACATTACTTGGTTTTTCTTTGCCACGGTAAAGTAAAATAATAAAAGGAGCAGTGACAGAAGGACCAGAGACTCGACCAAGGATGGGCTAGAACCGAGTCCCTGATGACTTAAAAAGTGGCAAGCCATCAATATTAATTTGAAGCATTACATGGCAACTACCTAAATTTAAATACTGCTGCCTAATCCCCCTATCCAAGATATACAAGAACTCCAAAAGCAATGCTTTAACTTTGTGTGGGATGGAAAACCTGATCGAATAAACAGGAAAGTTGCAGTGAAAACTGTTCGTAATGGTGGCTTAAATATACCCAACATTTATCAATATATAAAAGCGCTAAAGCTAATATGGATTAAAAAGCTAAATGTCACTGAACACCAATGGAAAGAGGTAGTGATAAAGATATACCCAAAACTCGTACATATAGATAAATATGGCCCAAATGTGTACTGTGACACTTAACATAAAAATAAATTTTGGAAAGATGTATTAAATGCTTATAAGGAATTCTATTATTATGTCAAGCCAGAGACATCAGAGGAGGTGATGGCAGAACCAATACACTTAAACAGTAGATTTCAGCTTGGCCAGAAGGCTATTTTCTTCAAAAACTGGGTTAGTAAGGGGGTATATAGAATTCAACATTTCTATAATGAATCTGGTGTTCTTTTGTCCCTGGGTGAAATTAATGCCAAGTATGGAACAACAATAGATATAGTTACATACATGGGCTGTGCAAAAATAATTTAAAAATTTGTTCAGTCAATGGGGATTACAATTAGGAACAACACTGCACAAGAAACATCAAAAACTATTAAACTAATTAATTCTATAAACAAAGGTTCCAAATATTATTACGAAATATTGACAGAAAACACAATCAGGCCCAAATGTTGTGAAAAGTGGGAAAATAAAATAGGGGCCCAATTACCCTGGAAAATAATATTTTCCAAGGTTCAAGGAATAAAAGATATTAAACTGAGATGGCTTCAGTGCAGAATTATCCACAGAATTCTAGGTACAAACTCCCTGGCAGAATATATGGGGATAGAAGTTAATAATAAATGCACTTTCTGTGGCAACGAAAGGGAGACAATTGAACATCTATTTTGGTGCTGTAAGGCAACCAAACTATTTTCGACAAGCCTAGAAAAGGCAATAAGGGAAAAATGCTCTAAAAATAATAAATTAGCACTTAACGAATCTGTAATACTATTTGGATATGAAGCAAACTGTCCAATAGATAAGACGTTAGAGAATATACTACTAGAAGCAAAGTTTTTTATCTATAAATGTAAAATAGAGAAGAAACAGCCAGACTTAAGAGTTTTTATTCTGCAGTTAAATAGAAAATACAAGATTGAGGAATTTAGCTCACTTGTTAATATGAAATTGCAGGAATTTATAATAAGCTGGGCTGATTATATGAATTTTATGAGTTTATCTGAAAATATATAATTTCACGACTTTGTATTAAAAAAAAACAACCAAACAAACAAATAAAAAAAATCAATGTGACTGCCTGGTGGGGGGAGAGGTAAAACAAGAAAAGTAAAATATATTTAATTTGTTCTGCATTTAGTTTTAAAAGTCCTATTTTCTCTCAACAAACAAACATCTGGGAGGTTCAGAGAAAAATAATTAAATGTTAAACAGACATTTCCTCCATGTTCTACCAATTATCACGTCAATTACTGTGCAACTTCTAATTGTTTTTATTGATATGTTATTTATGTGGGTACTGTTTATTGATTTGTTTGCAGTCCTATGCTCCAGTGGGGGCAAACAGGACTAAGAAGTCTGTTTAGTAGTGATGCTACATATGCAAACTTTTGGAATGAAAATAATGATTCCATGTTAAAGTTTCAGTGACTAACATTTTGCTTAAGTTATTTTTGGTGTTAACTAAGATGGGTCATTTAATATGCCATTTCCAGAGTTTTTCTTGTGTGAATATTTTTTAT
The DNA here is from genome assembly GCA_004794325.1 of Pomacea maculata. Lineage (NCBI taxonomy): Eukaryota > Metazoa > Mollusca > Gastropoda > Architaenioglossa > Ampullariidae > Pomacea > Pomacea maculata. Next base: position 22,313 of record SRHC01002597.1, on the reverse strand, counting down.
ATGGATATTTTCTGAGTTTGGGAAATGGTCAAATTGTGAATGAAACCTATGAGTACTGCCCAAATTTTGCCAGTTGTAATCATGTGGTTGCCACATGTTATTGGACAGTATTGGCATTATGCTTTCTTGGGGAAACATTTAATCTCTCTGCTGGTCAGTTGATACTTCAAACGGGAGTGCTTATCTCTGTGGGCTGCTGAAAAGTTTAGTACAGTTTACTCCTTTTACATGTTTCTCAGTCTCTGTCTATGCTCTTTTGTGTGTGCATGCACACCCTTCTTTTTGAATGCTGTATAGATGCACAGTGTTCAGTCCTAAACACATTTTTGCAGTACCTTTTTGTTTTGTTTTTTTTTTTGGTTGTTTTTTTTTTTTTTTTTTTTTTTTTTTTTTTTTTTTTTTTTTTTTTTTTTTTTTTTTTTTACACCATTTATAGGTCAATTTTTGCCTGTGAATTTCTGATACAAAGCAACTTGTGTGTAATGTTTTGTGTTTCATATTATAAGATACATTATTGGTGGAGAAAATAAAAACTTGAAAAAAAAAAAATTAAATTCAGACCTGAAACGGCATCAGTCAGTGAATTCAAAATACCTAAATGATGATAAGAACTAGATCCAACAGCTTTTAGTAAGTAATCTATGGCGTTTTCATTAGTGTTCTATGGTCTTTTGGACGAGATGGATGAAATTGTCACAGTAGAGACAAAAGTTCTCCAACTGCTGTCATAGAAATGTTTTTTGACACCCATGAGCTCAGACCGATGTGTAGCTTTTCTGACTGATCCTCATCATCAGAATCCTTCATTAGACTTGCTGTTACAGCGCTCAGAGGCAGAAGTCTCCTCTGGTGTATCAGTCTCCGCTGGTGTATCAGGAAAGGCCCCAACTATATACAAGGTTCGTAGGGTCCTTACAAGTCCTTACGTAGAGAATTTTCGCTGTAAGGCCTTATAAGTCCTTATATTTGCCATGCGGTCCTTACAAATCCTCACACAGGTCCTTACATTTTCTCTGTGACCTTTACAATGAGGTTAATACTTAATTTTGGGAAAGAGGCTTTAACCCTTTGAGGACCAATTCAATTCAATTCAACTTTATTATCTCAACGAGGAGAAATTGCAAGACGTAGTGAAACAACTGGCTTATAATAAAAACTTAATTCCACTCAAACCAATAAACTATCATGTCACACAAACACCTACAATCCATGTAAATAACCCAACTAAATAAGACAGAAACATCACTAAAACTATATTCACAAAAACACACACCCACACCCACACACTCACAAATCCTTACAACACTTATTAAGCAAGACAACAGACTTATTTATAAAACTATTCCTGGAACGGGCAGTGGACGCTCTTGGAACATTAAAACGTCTCTTGGACGGGTGAAGATTATAATACTGTGCTAACACATGTGTACTATCTTTCACAATCACTCTCGCTTTCCATACTACTCGTCTTTCATACAACTTACTCAGACACTCCTGTTTCTCCCCAATCACCCTCCCACTCACACTCACAACTCTATCTAACACATTCCTATTACTAGCTCTCAATCCTCCATACCAACATAAAAATCCAAATGTCAACACAGACTCAAGAAAACATCTATAAAAAGAACTTAAAACCTTTTTGTTGACATTCAGGGAACGGAGACATTTATCCCATACTTTTAAGTTGACATTCATCAAACAGTTTCTTAATAATACAGTATGTAAACAGTTCAAGTGATGTTAGTGAGAAAATCTTTAGAATTAATTCACATAGTATTTTTGGTGGAAGTTACCCTAAATAGTACCGTAGCATAAATAAATAGGGTAGGATTTGATATATCGAGCAAAAAAGACCTCAATGTGGCTGGAGTTCAACAGACTGCAAACCTACTCTACTCTTGCATCCACAAGTTAGCTGTTGGGCTGCAAGTTATCTGTTGGGTAGTGAATAATTTCAATGTGGGTAAGGTATGTTGTAGGTAAAATACTCATGTTATTTTGATGGATCTGCTACTGCACTTGGCATAGATACTGTCACAGTTCACATGGTTATCAGCCATTGATATGACAAAAAAGTTCTGTATTTTTTTTTAAAGGCCAAGGACTTGTGTATAATCTTTTAGTTAGACCAATGATAGTGGTGTAATTGTACAGGATAAGCCAAGACTGAAGGAAAGTTATTGGGTGTGGCATGTTACTTGAAATTTGTCATTGTACAGTTTATCATTTGCCCTGTGGAATGTCACATATTTGCAAGAAGCTGGCTTCTGCTGACTTTAATTGTTGAAGGTAGATGATGTCGGGACCATGATGCTAAGCATGTAGTACTCAGGGTCATTAACTCATTTCAGTTTTTATAATGGTGGGCAGAATGCTGTCCCATATGTCATTTGGCATTGCACAGATTGTTTTATTCATGCAAGATAGTTGTGTGAATCAATGGGCTGTGACTGTGATGTAGATGAAATTTCAGTCTTGTAATCAAGCTAGTACGATTGCCATTTTTGTTTTTGGCATAAAACATTACAAGAAATTTCTTATTTATTTCTTAATGTATATCAGTAAATTTCTCAAATAAAGTTATTTAAGCCATTGTCAGATTTTTTTAAAAAAATGGATTTCAAAAGATATTATGACTGTGTGTGGGTGTGCGCACGCATATGTTTGTGTGAATCAATGTGTACATTTTTAGTGCCTTGCCTCCAGCCGTTTTAAGATGATATTAAAAGCAGAACCTCACCGTTCTTTGATATACCACACATCAAACAATAACGATGATAGTCACTTGTACTAAGCCGTTTCTGTACACAAGGCAACTCATGCATGCAGCACAGTGTGACTAACATGCTCTTAAGGTGACCATATACAGTGCCATTAAAGGCAAAGATGCTGTTACTCTTTTTCTAACACGTGCAATAAAATCTCCATACTCACCGCACCTCCGTCACAATAGTCTGAGACCCACCTGTGTGCGGCTTGCCCTCTGTCGACCTGATGGGGGGCAGTCACAGTGACCTGCAGGAGAAACAGTTCAAGTGCCTGAGGGAGGGACATCCGCACTGACAAAAATAACGAGTTCTGGGCATGGCTAGGCAGGGTGAGTGGCAAGTGCACCTACATCAGTGAAGTTCAGCTCGAGAAGGTTCCAAGTGTCAGTTGAACCAAGTGGGACCGGGGCGTTCCCCCTCTCCCCGCAAGAGGGAAAAAAAGTTAAACAATTACATAAAGCCTTCAATAATGGATATGTTCTGATTGTGAAAGTAAGGCTTAAAACCTTCAACAATTAATGAATCATCAAGCCAAGGCGTAAAACTTTTTTTTTTTTTTTTAGTATATCTACATTTATGTACCATCAAAAATGATAGCTATTAACTCCTGAGAAAACATTGACATTTTGCATGGGATGTCTTAGAGTTGTTACTGAAGGGAAGTTAAATAATAAACTCGCCTCTTCGTTTTTCGGAAAAGAAAACAATGGAAAACCTTTAGTTCGAGAGTTGACAACGCGGCGCGGTGAACCATGAACCTCCCGGCGTCCTCCCGCCAACGACAGTCGCTACCGGAGGTCGTGGCCGCGGTCAGCCTGGCTTCACTTTGAAAATGTGAATAAAGCAACCCCAGAACGAGAGAGAATCTCTCACATCCAGTTCTCAATAATTGGGTATTTCCCAAAACATTTTTGAGAAAATATTGTATAGACACGTGTCGACGGTCATATCAATTGATCCATCAAACAATTCCCTCTCCCCATCTCTGATCTATGTGTACATAAATACAAAACATTTATTTTAACAAAAATGTTTCAAAACAGAAACAAGAACGAATAAAGCTGACACAGCCTGACAATCCGTGAAATAGTTTCGAGAAGTTTATTGAGCAGACTGTCTTCAATGAGTTGTGTTGCCCTGTCCCGTCGCATTTCTTTCCCTCCTCTTTAAGGACAATTTTGTCTCCACATCCGCAAAGATATTAACAAAGCTTTGAGTTCTGAACCACATCGTTGTCATCACCAGCTGTTGTGGTCATCGATAATGTACTTCCTAATTGACGGCAGGTTTCCAGTTAACCCCGAAAAAAAAAATCCGCAGCAACAGCAGGACTTGTAAAAGCTGGAAATCTTTCTATTAGCTATTTTAAAATATTTGACTATTTGCCATTCAGTGAAATCGAAATTGCATTTTTTTAATAAACCTGAGAACATGAGTGAAAAAAATTTTATTATCTTTATAGATAACAGATGCTCCGCTGCCACGGATCAATGACTCCATCATATTCAGCGCGTAATCACAATATTTAATTACATTACATACTATAATAAACTTTTTTTAACAAAAAGCTTACTGTGCATTAATAGACCATGATACAGCATGCAATAAAATTAAAAGATCTTAGCTCCAGGAAAAATTTCCTGAAGTAGATGTCAGTATTTTCACCAAAAAATGAAACGATATGTATGCCAAGAAGACTTGCCTTTTTTGAAGACAAAATAATTGTTTTATGAAATTAAAGAAAGAAATCTCTCACTCGCGCGCACACAGACATAAAATATGGAATAAAACAATTTTGTCTGTCGATGGATGGATGCACACGCAGGTTGTGAAGCATGGAGCGGTTGTTAATCAGCGTTCAAACAGCAGATACACGATCAATGCAAACGACGACAACGATGATTGGTGATCGTGAGGACATTCGTGCTTCAACGACAATAATTCACATACACCGACAACATATGTTGAAATACAAATAAATAAAGAGAGCGAGAAAGTTCTGTAGATGCGAGGTGGTACGATGATAGTAAATAATTGATATTGTAATACGGGGAGAGGGGTTCATGGCACTGAAATCTTGTCAAGTGTGAATAAATCTTAACGAGTCTTGAGGCCAGCCTTGGGTATAAAAGTAAAGCCACATCACTCAGTGATGAGTTAACATGTAGCCCAAGCACCTGGCTATGTAAAAGCCATTCCTCCCATTGCTCGAATAGCCAATCACTCGTTAGTGAGAACTGTTTACTGCTTTTGTTTAGTGATTCCAGACTTGCCAACAATATGGCGTCGTATTTCCTGAAGAAAAATTCTCCTGTCAAGACTGTGGAAGGTAATGTTCGTGAAGCGGAACATGATGATACAACTGATGCAATTTGCTTAAAGCTTTTGCAGAATTTCTGAGAACTTTTTTGGCAAATTACGATTTTTAAAAACTGTTTCTAAGAGGTTTCCATATCTGTCCATATCTGTCTTATTTATGAACAAAGAATATGCATAATGGTAACGAGAAATAGCCAACTGTAGCCTATGACAGCCCGCCACGAAAGTGCTTGTCATAGGTACAGAGGTGAGAGTAGGAAATCTGTTGCACTGAAGAGTTCATTAGTTAGGATGAACTTGAGGGGAATGTTTTTACTTGCGGTGGGAGGGTTTGAACACTGCGCACTAGCTCAGTGTAAGATGTGAACTCTATTTTTTTTTCTTTTTTTGGTCAACAAAATAATCTACCCTAGTAGACAGCTAAGCGAAAACATCCACTAATTGTGTAGATAATTATCTACTTTATGCAATTATAAAAGCAAATGGTAAAACGACGAGCAGAACGGATACAACAGGCGTGGTCACCTCGAGTTCTTCAGAGCAGACCGCAGACCCTGCGCGTCCTGCCATCGAGAAGCAGTCAAGTGAAACTGCGGTCAGCATGGTGACCCCTTCACCCCAAGAAGGAGAGACTTCTGGTGTAGTCTGTTCTCCAGAGCAGACCGAAGACCCTCCCTCTTATGACAGGAACAGTGTGGCGGTGAGTCTGTAGCGCCAAGAAAAGTTCATTTGAATGCTGACAGAAAATTTTGGCGAGATTCACAAACCCAGATGTCATTTTTTGTATAAGTAACCAACAGCCAGCTTTTAACTTACTAAGGTTAAAGTCATTTGCAGAGATCAACCTATGAGAATATGGACAACGCTGTGGCTATAGTTGGTATCGCCGCCATCACGCCAGGGGCTGAGAACATCAGGGACTTTTGGAGACTACTCAAGAACGGCGAAAGCCACATCACGGACGTCCCGGCCTCCAGGTGGCATATCGACGCCTTCTACGACAGCGACCCCCTGAAACCAGGAACAGCCTATGTCAGGAAAGCAGGCTTTGTCAAGGAGTAAGTCCATCATAAAGAAGACATTTTACTGAGATGTTTCTCAGTGACACGTTCGCGCACACATTTCTATTGTTTCAGCCATCTGAAGATTCGAAGTTCATTTTGTTTTAGTGCAGAGAAGTTTGACAACGCCTTCTTCGGAATCAGTGAATACGAGGCAGCTTCTATGGACCCCCAGCAGAGCCTTCTCCTGGAGTGCACTTATAGAGCTCTAGAAAATGGCGGCATTACCCACATCTCTGGCACAAACACTGGCGTCTTTGTAGGTAAGTGGATACAAAACTTTACTACTCACAAACAAGTAAGAGTCGATGGTGTTCAAGATGCCAGTCAGAACGTCATGTAGGACATAAATAACACTAGTGTCATAAACTGAATGACGATTAATCTGTCCGCCAGATAATCAAAGAGATGCCGCCATTTCAGTCACTCGTCATAATTGTCATTTTATTCCACAGTGGTTAGCCTCAGTCTTTACTGTATGCCCCGTGCCATGTTCCTTAATGTTTATGTCAGACAAAGTAGGACTTGGTGGTTTGCAGGAGCAATGACGTCAGATCACGCCGTTTTTTATCCCGCGGGGTCACCGGAAGTGGACAGCTACACGGCTACTGGGGTCAGCAGCTCCATGCTAGCGGCCCGGGTATCGTACGTGTACAACCTGCTGGGTCCCTCCATGGTCATCGACACAGCCTGCTCCTCGTCACTCGTGGCCATCCACCAGGGCATTCAGGCCATCAAGAACGGTGAGGACTGGAAGACAGAAACAAATGTCATAACCATCCTTCTGTCTCTCTGTCCCTGTGAAGTCCAGCTGTGATATATTTTACTTAGTTGTATTTATGTTCCCTGACGACAAACTTCTCATTCGCTTCATTTAAATGTTTATAGACGTAGCATCGAGGAGAGACATAAAGTTCTGAATCTTGTCTTGTAGAACCCGCTGTGTATACGCCGAGTCTTTCCTACAGGTGACTGTGACATGGCCATCTGTGGAGGGGTCAACTACATTGGCGCACCAACCATGTTCGTCCAGCTCTCCAAAACAAAGATGTTGTCTCCCACCGGTCAGAGCAGAGCCTTTTCAGCTGACGCCGACGGTTATGTCAGGGGGGAGGGCTGTGGGATTGTGGTCCTGAAACGCTTGAAGGACGTGAGTGTTGACTGGAGTGTTAGGATTCCAGAACTTATTTCAACTTCGCCTTTTGGACACAAAAGTGTTAACTGATAATAAAAGCTCGTTGAAGGTACTTCACTTGTCTGCATCAATCTTATGCATGCATGTACACATCTATGAATGTTTGCGCACAGACTTACATTTGTTCATTCAAGTAAGAGCAAATATCAACCAACAACTTTTATTATTTGAATAACAATGAATAGCATAGGTAACCGGAGACATGGTGTAAACGGCTTCGTATCTAGGTTGTTGAATAAAAACATTGACTGCTAACTTATACGATTTTTCAGGCACTAGACAACAACGACCGCATCTGGGCGACCGTGGTGTCAGGGGTCAACCAGGACGGACACACGGTGACGCCAGTGACGGCTCCCTCAGGGACACAGCAAGAGAAGCTGATGACAGACATCTACACCAAGTACGGCGTCGATGTCTCTAGACTGGACTACATCGAGGCTCATGGTAGATGTCACTGTTTGTTGTTTGTATCAGCAAGTATTGTATATAACATGCATAATTTTACGTATATCAAATATTTCATTATGCACAAAAAGTTATTTAATATTCTATTGGAAAGTCTTCAATGTGGTGCCCGCATAGTCAGTTGTAGTCGGAAATAAACATCCATATGTTTTTACAATGACACATTGCGCATACAAACTTACAATAATATTAAACTTATTTTATTTGTCTATTTAGAAGTAATGTCAGAAGAAAATATAAGCTACATAATTTATTAAATACAAAAGTAGATTAAAATGTTACTGTTACACTTACATTGGACAAGATAATTTTTTAAGAAAAGATGTACGCCCTTGGGTACCAGTAACTTGGATGTCAGTAAGTAAAAACACTTCCCACAGGTACAGGAACGCAAGCAGGAGACCCGGTCGAGGTGAAAGCCCTAGGGAAGTTTCTCATGGCGATGGGCCAGCCCCGCACTCGCTACATCGGTTCTGTCAAAACTAACATCGGTCATCTAGAGGCAGCGGCTGGCGTCATCGGTGTCATCAAGGTTCTGCTGATGATGAAACATGACACTATTGTCCCCTCCTTGCACTGCAAAGAACTCAATCCACTCATAGACCTTGAAAACCTGGGACTCGTCATTCCCCAAAGTCTTGTGAGCTGGGAAAGTGAGGACAAGATGGCGTGTTGCAACTCTTTTGGCTTTGGAGGAACCAACAGCCATGTTGTTCTGAAGGCTTATGATAAGAAATGTTTAAACCCTGTAAAATCGAGTATAAATGTCGTCTGCTTTTCTGGAAAGTCAGAGCAGGCACTGAGAGGGTCGATGGCGACTCTGCGAGAAGTGGAATCCTTGGGAACGAGCGATGCGATCAAAGATCAACAAAACGAAGAAAGTCTTCTCACCAGTGTAGCATACACAAGTTCTGTCAGGCGAGATCATTATTCTTTCAGAAAGGCATATGCTGTTGATGGAGTGCAAGATCTTTTTCAGATTGTTTCTCAATCCATCAATGAAGGTTTACCGCTCCAGCCAACCATGCTCCGACATGTTGTCTTTGTTTTCTGTGGCATGGGCACAACTCGACCCGGCATGTGCAAGCAGATGATGGAAGAGTTCCCTTCCTTTCAAGAGACAATTCTGAAAATTAACGCCATTCTTGCAGATATCAGTAAGGAGAATCCGTGGTCACTGGTAAACAATCTTAGCAAGGAAGCTCCAACAGACGATCCTGTATTCTCTCCCATTGCAATTTTTGCCTGCCAGGTGGCCTTAGTGGCGTTGTGGGAAAGCCTCGGAGTCAGTCCGGACTGTGTGGTTGGGCAAAGTGTTGGAGAGGTCGCTGCGGCCTACACTGCAGGCTGTATTAGCCTTCAGACTGCTGTCAAGATAATTTACTTTAGGTCGAAGATCCTCTCACAGAGTGTTGGTGGCAAGATGATGGTAGTGAAAAACATCAGCGTAGAAAAGGTCCGAGAAATTCTCCGTGAGTTTGATAAGGCAAGCATAGCTCTGGAGTACAGTCCCTTGGCTTGTGCTGTGAGCGCTGACAGCGACATCATGACAAAAATTCAAAAGAGACTGGCACCTCATCTATACTCCGGAAAACAGCGAGTCCAAATGATTCCCCTCAATGTCCCTGTGGCCTACCACAGTCAGTTTGTCGAATCTTGCCAGGAACAACTTGCTCGAGCACTGGAAAACCTTGAGGCAATACCTCCTAAAACATCCTACATTTCTGCGGTAACTGGAGAGAAAATGACCAGTGCTCCTGGTCAGGGTTACTGGGTCAGCCACCTTCGGGAACCCGTCCTTTTTCATAAGGCAGTTCAGGCCGCGAAAAAAGAAAGTCCCACAAACACCGTGTTCCTCGAGATCGGTCCCAAATCAGTCCTGAAGACACACATGGCAGACATCTTCCCCACTGAGGACGTACCCCTGATTGAATCAATGCACAAACCTCCCGAAAAAAACTTTTTTTTGAAGTCACTTACTTCCCTTTATGAGCTAGGCATTGATGTGAAATGGGCGGCACTGTACAAAGGTTGCCATGACATCGTTGATGCTCCCAGGTATGCATTCGACAAAAAGGTACATTTGAAGCCAACAACAGAGCATGCTTTGATTGCTTCTGGGACTGGAAAGGTGAATCATCATCTTTTCGTTTTCCCTATTTCCAGTACAAATACGTTTAAGATCTTTCTGTCTACGTCCACAACATCTTTCGTCTATGATCACACCGTCAGCAGTAAAATTATTGTCCCCGGGGCTCTCTACCTGGAGGCGGGGTTGGCCATAGCCAGCAGATCGCGGTTTGACCCTACCTACCAGCCAGTGGTGTCAGCCACTTTTGTAAGCCCCTTGTCAGCAAAGAAAGACGAGTTTCTGGAGCTTGACGTGAGAGCTGGCGAGATGTCTGGAGAGACTGTGGATCAGCTGCAGCTGTCAATCAGAAAGGACGAGCGGGATATTGCACACATCCACATCGAGTGGCGCCCAGTCACACACGCAGGTCAAGGCATCATTAACCTGCAACACATCTGTGACAAATGCCCTGTTCTTGTCAAGAAAAGTGATATTTACTTTTCTTTGAAACGTCTGGGGTTTGAATACGGGCAGACATTTGCTTTGTTAGAAAAGGTTTACCGAGGTGAAGGTGAATGCCTTGCCCAAATCAATGTCATCTCGAAGGTAGCCAAGGACTTCGTCAGCACGACCATCCACCCGTGTGTGCTGGACGCCATGTTCCAGTCCGTTGCTATCTTAAGCAGCAGCAAAGGCACCGGCGACCTGCAGTTTCTTCCAAAGGAAGTGAAGGGGCTGAAGGTGTTCAGCGAGCTGAAAACACTCATGTACGTTCATTCTCGCCTTCTCCGTGACGAAGGTAAACGTATAAGCTACAAGCTAACCCTCCTTTCACAAAATGGACTCGTCTTAGCTACTGTGGATGAACTTGCTTTAATCAGAATCAACGTGGAGGATCACTCTGGTCTCCCAATGACAATGGCAATGAAGTGGATACGTGTTGGTAATACGTGGGGTGCAGACCTCCATCTCTCTGAAGATGCTTTTATCCTACACACAGAGGCACGACCTGACAGAAGCGATGTCAAGAATGTCAAGACTATACGCCTCACTGACCAGGCCAGGGTGTGGGACGAGATTCACGAGGAGGTGACGACTCTGATGGAAGGTGCGAGCCAGGCCCCAGCCATAGTGGTTGTGTGTCACACTCAGGTCTCAGAGGACATGACGTGTGACGACCTGGACACTATGATGCTCAACACTTGCGGCGCTGTTCACAGTGTACTGAGACTTGCACGTGACCTAAACTACGTCATGCCGGTTTACATCTGCACGTATGGAGCGTGGCCAAAGGTTGAGACGTCCGTGGACCACATCCAGGTGAGCCCGGCCTCGACAGGTGTTTGGGGGATGATGAGAACCGCGCAGGGCGAGCACGTGTACCCTAGCCTCGTCACCGTCGACCTTCACATCCCGGCTACACACGTGACCTCCACTTTTCTAAGCCTCATGGTCCAAAGTCTTTCGAATCGTCGAGAATTTCGAGATAACTCAGAATTTTTAATTACAACAGAAGCTGTTTATGTTAATCGAGTGACTCGCATCGACAAGCACACTAGTGTGCCTTCGCTCAGACACGCACCGTTGAATTTAGACGAAAACTTCCTGGTGGTGACAGATGATGCAGAGGCTGCTTTGCAACCGTTTGCTGTCAAAGTTTCAGCTCCTGTGGACCTCGACACATCCAACGTCCTCATTAATTCTTTCCTGTTTGCTCTGCCATCGCCTTCCCTTACGAAAGCCACCATGATTTATAACGAAGACACGGGTGGCTCGAGGCAATACTCAGTGTTTGCTCTCGAGACAGTAGGTCGGACGGTACAAGAAGACGATGAGGTGACCGTTGCTTGCTGTCTAACTCAGGCTGGAAGTAGGATATCCGTACCTTCAGACACAACTGTGCCAGCTTCACTGATGCCAGGCTATCGTCTGGGAGACTTGACAAAGCTCGTTCTTCTGTTTGCGCTGTCCGAGAAAGTGTGCGCTGGTGACGTCACCATATTGACCTCTGAGGGTCACGTGGGGTTAGCACGTGTCCTGAAAATGAAACTGGAGTCAAAGGAAAGACGAGTCACCATTGCAGAGTCTCGAAATCTGAAGTCTGTCACTATCCAGTCTGAAACTGTTATTTCTTTCTTCCATCTCGATTGTGATGTGACCTCTGCGCTAGTCAAGCGGTGGTCAAAGGCCAAGAGTCTTGTCACGTGTGATGCTCTTCTAACATCCGAAGCAGTCACGTATCTCACGGCTGTCTGCCCCAAAGTTGAAATCGAATCAGTTGATACACAGCTACTGTTTCGACCTTTGACACTGGCGCTGATTGTCGCAGACGTGAAGGACTGGCTCACAGAAAAGGATAAAGATACGCTGGCAAGTATCTTTAGACATTTGCATTTCTTAAAAAATTCTGATGCAACGAATTCTGAATTTGACGGCTGCGTTGACAGACTCAGCAACATGCTGACATTCACAGAACTGATGCCGGGTACCATGTTCGCCAAAGTTGACTCCCAGAATATGTTTGATGGTAACTCTGTGTACATTGTTGTCGGGGGACTTACCGGACTCGGGTGGATCTGCGTAAAATTCCTCGCCAGACAGGGAGCGAGGAACATCGCAATAATCCAGAGAAGAACACCGTCGGCAAAGCACTGCTCAAACATCGAAGAAATCTCCACCCAGTTCCACTGTAACATTCGTGTTTTCCATGCGGATGTTACTAGTCGTCGATCTACCCAGGAGGCCTTGTCTTCGGTTGGGAAATCGTTTGTCAATACAGCTTTGAAGGGAATATTTTTTGGTGCAGCCATTCTTGATGACGCGCCATTTTCTTCAATGAACAGAGATAAATTTGACAAAGCTTTAGCACCTAAGGTCAAGGGTGCCTGGAATTTTCATCTTCTGACCAAGCATCTGCCTCTGGACTATTTTGTGATGCATTCCTCCGCGACATCTGTTTTAGGCAACCACGGGCAAGCCAACTATGCTGCAGGAAACGCGTTTTTGGATGGTCTGGCCTACTTTAGGCGACATCTCGGCTTGTCTGCTCAGTCCTTTAGCTGGGGTCCACTGTTGACCGGTCTGCTTGAAAACAATGAGAAGGTTCAGCATAAACTGGAATCTTTAGGCTTTCTCCTTATGACAGAGAAAGAGATCGACGAAAGCTTGTCTCCTTTGTTGATGCTGAACTGGCCACATTGCGGTCCAATGAAAATGGACAAAAACCGATACCTTGACCGGTTGAAGGCCAGTGAATTGGGGCATCTTCAACGATTTCAGTTCTCTGCTTCACCAGATGTCGATCCTACGACCTTTGACATGCACCATAATTTTTCTGCGGCCCAAACAAAAGACCCCGCAGCTCGCCTTGAGGTGTACCGTTCCTACATCAGACAACTAGCCAGTAGAGTGTTAACGGTGGATCAGTCACTGGTGACACTCGACACCAACCTGGCCAACTTTGGCCTGGACTCTGTGTCCTCCACCATGATAATTGACCAGATCTTCCGCGACACCAACATCAGGCTAAGCGCCGTCACTCTCATCTCAAGCGAGGTAACTGTTCGCACTATAGCGCAGGTCCTCACCGATAACTCGTCGTCCTAGACACATTAGGACACTGAGGCATGAGACATAAAACACAAGAAATGAAATGGTGGATCGGAGTTCTTGAACGATTCTGTACTTACCCCCTTAAATATATGATTCAACACATATTTTGTTTCTGTCCTGTTGGTTCACTTTCCACACTGACTATTGCTTTTTCTAATTTCTATCCTTAAAAGTCATTGCAATTTATCTCTACCGGAGTCAATGATTTCTTACATGTTTTTGTTATACAACATTGCCATGTATACTTTATTTAAGTTCTATGTACCTTTATCCAAGCTCAACATGAGGAAATTGTCTTGGTGAATTTGTATTTGTGTATAATATCAATGTTTCCATACCACTCAAGGGGTGAGTGAATAACATTAATTTCTAATAATGATGATAATTATAATCACTATCTGGAAGATACTTTAGTGTTGTACGATCTCTCACCTTACCTTATTTTTATGAATAACCTTAAATTCACTTATATTTACCTGTTCTTCCACATGAATGATTTCTTGGTAACAGTAATATGAATTTTTCTGTTTTTTTATTTTTTTTTGGTTAATTATTCTTAGTGTTGTTTGCTGTGATTTGTTAACCTATTTTCTATTGTTGTCAGTTTATTTAAGGCAATTGTTGACTACTGTTATCACGCTCTGTTAAAGACATAAGGCTGTGGGTGTCTAAGCAACAACAAATAATATTAAAAGCAGTGGTTTGTAAATTGATACACTTACATGTCCAGTTTAAAAGCAAATGTTTCACCAGGATTTTTTGTGTTTACGACAAATGTTATTTCTTCTTTGATGGTGTATGTGTAATACGTTATGTGTCAATCTATGTAGATATGAACTTTTGTAAATAATATTACATGATGTATTTTGTTCGTGTAAAACACAGGCAAACTCTTTTCATGGAGTAAATAAGCAAATAAGAAAGCCTATCAGAAGTGAATGGGTAAATCAGAATAAAAACGAAGATTGCAAGAAGACAAAGTATGGTGGACCCTGCATCATAGAGCCGGTCATCATTGTTCCACTTACTTGGGAGGCATGGGGATGCAACATGTGTACTTATTGTATATTTTGGGTTTACTTTCTATGAGGTACAATAAACACTTATTTGTCATTGTCATTAGCTGGTTGTTACTTGACTGTATGCTAACAGGACGGTGGATTCACATTAAATTTCACGTTTAATGTTGATTGTTCATTGTACGGAATTATTAACCAGATAATTAGGTGCTGGAAAATTTAGTTTTAACAACATTAGTGGCTTAGTGTTAGTGTCACCTACAAATGTTTCTCAGCTCATGAGAATTGCGCATCCTTTCAGCAAAGAACAACGTTGCCTTAGGTTGCCCAGGTCGTGTGTACAGCCTGGTCAAAGGATTTTCAGAGCGTGATTCAAATTGTTTAAAAAAGGTTTAAAAGACAGAATAAGGAAATTAGTTTTTAAACAACATAACTGTAAAACACTGTAACAAGTGTTCACAAGTCGTAAAGTAAGATCAGTCTACCCGCTTTTCACACCCGCTTCTCAGTGAACACAAGCATGCGATCAAATGCTGGTCTCTCTAAAGGATCCGTTACTCTCGTTGTTTAAGCAATTATTTTGTCTGTTACACTGCACTTTGTAGACCATCTTCTGTAATCACACCTTTCATCTTCCATCCCCACACTAAGCTAAATCGCTGCTTGATGGAAGTCTTTACACATCTAAAATGTCAGTATGGAGCGTACAAGAATAGTGACGATGATGATATCGAGGAGGACGACGATGAGAAGGTGGAAAAGAATGAGGATGATAATGATCTAGCTACAATTTCTTAACAGTATGTCACTACCTGCTCAGATATAAATTTAAAAAAAAGTATGCTCTGCAGAAATGGAAAATGAACGATGTTGGGCGTGAGTAGCCTATTGCAACGGGATCCGAACCCGAAGGTGCACACACTACTCATTTTCATATCCGATTGACGCAGCATCCATTGACCCGTTTGAAACAAATGTGAATAGGAATATGACTCTTCAGAGGGTTGGGTAATGTAGCAAAGAAGATGGATACAGGCACCGCCCTTCAAAAACTAGCCCCGAAATAAACTTGGTATCCGGTACATAGGATGAGAACAACAGCCACGACGATGATCGAGGAGGATATATAGACGTATCTAACATCTTACTCACCTGTGACTATAAAATTTGTGCAGCCTACAGACTAATGGTCTAATGAGGTACAACTGCTGAAATGACTGGTATTACTTGTTTTTCAACGGATTTATCGCTAAAAAAAGTGCGGTCACTATCAGAATTAGACATAATACACTAACATTAGCAGATCAGATGAACTCTGTTATCAGCTGCTGTCGTGCACAAAGTTTCGGAACAGCGAACTATTGAGTGACCAACAGTCCCCCAAACTGGTTTATGAAACAGTTGGCAAGTGCGCTTGACAAACCGCTGTTTTCGAAAAACAGGTTTGATACCCGTTTATGGTTTCTCGTGTGCCCGCTGCTTAAGTGAGATCATGTAAACTTGTGATGATTTATGATATATCTATAAAATTTTTAATTTGTATTTGTATTTGCAGTTGCTCTAACATCAGATTATATACCATGTAGTCAGACTGATCAGCTGTTTACAAGGCTAGCTGCACACTGCATGGGTTAGTCGCGGCTCGTAAAACCCTGGCGCCCATTGCCCTGCTTTCTTCAAAGTGTTCTATCTTCGGTGCCCCGTCCCGCGACGGATCAGTGGTCTAGTCATTGCCCACAGGCTCATGCACAGGTTTTCTGGGAAACGGATCTGTGATCCTGACCCTGTTCAGTGGCCGTGAACGTGGTAGTTTCTCGAAAAGCATAACACTTTCCATGTTTGTTACCATGGTAGCAATGGCGCTACAATGAGATCAGACATTGATTGAACAGCAATAACGTGTTAGGGTGCGTGAGTTTGTTGATTAAAGCTGGAACGAGATGTCATAAGTCGGTGCAGCTTAGGGATCATTCAGTGCCGTGGGAGGACAAGTAGGGCAGCCACCCCTTTAAAAAAAAAATACTAAGGAGGTAACGTCGTTAACTCTCAGCATGAAGTGCCCTTCCCCTGCCCCTCAAAGCCGTCCACCACCATCACTGCCTGTATGTGACACTAGAAGTACTATCCTCAACATTTATAGAATGCTGTACAGTAAGGAGCCAAATAATATGTTAGGAGAGATGTTTGGGGAAAACTTAAAATGTCATCTCAAACTCCCAAGTGTCAGTGTAGAAGGAAGAGAAAATTGCACGACAAAAATGAAATCAGCAACCATGAAATTATATAACATCCTTTTCTTAATCACGGTTAGAAAAGCAGGTACCCGATCGATGAAGAACATGATGACAATAATTGAAGAATGTTATATTTTCTCTCTCAATAACCCCTCTCAACTCTGATTGAACATATATATACAATATACATGGCCTTTTTCTTTCAGAGACGACAATTCATAAAACACTATATATATATACAACTATAAACAATTAAATAGTAAAACAAATAATGGAAAGGTTAATGCTATGTAAAGTTATCGTTGAACGGAAACGCTGTCAAGTATAAATGAAACTTTACGAATCTTTAAAACAGTTTATGTATCAAAAGAGACTGCATTCTTTTCCCAATGAAGAGTTAACTTTATCAACTTGACTTTCTAACGGTAGTTCCCGCTATTTCTCGAAAAATAAAACCGCTGACAATGTGATCGCTTTTGTTGAAGCAATATGTAATTCAGAGGTCAAAGTCTTTTCAACGTGTTTTCTGAGGAAAAGATTTCATGTGAATGATAAAGCGCCCAAAGTAGAACTACTCGACATAAGTGGTTTTAAAGCACTTGAAGAATTTCTGAGAACTGTCTTGGGAAATATCGGACAGGGAAACTATCCCAGGCCATATTCTTGTTTGCCGTTCTTAGTCATGCCTTGAATGCAGGCAGCAAAGCAGGAATATTAGTTCGTGATCACACCTCATGACTTCACGGAGTGTGACACAGAAGACGAATATGTCTCAAGTGGCAACATCGTAGTGGCCGAGCAGGCTTCTCAATGACAATGTCTGATAAACGGCACTCATGGACCCAATCAATCACAACATATGTCACAATAGGTCTAGTAAAGCTTGATAACTACTCCTGTGATTGAAGCCTGTAACATATGCGTTAGCATTAATACCGGCTTTTCTCCCCGTGCTTAACATGCATTTAACACTCACTCATAACAGACATCAACTAAGAATGGTGACCTCACTGAACTATTAACTCAAACTTCGTCAATGTTCTCTCAAAAATTGTCATCTATGTTGTATGTTAATGATATATTGTTACTTCTTAGCAATAGTTATCAAACATATTACACACAAAAGATCTTTATATCAAGTAGGCGAGGTAACAGCCGTCCATAATGGCTGGGGGTCAAGTGTCAGGGTAGCATTTTATACCAGCCATATAATGCTCTCTGAAGAGTAGTCGAGTCGTAGGCCACCTCCCGATAACTAAAAAATATATTGCAAATTGTAATACTGTTTTTCACCAGGGTTTACATCGCCCCCAAATAATAGCAGGCGATCATGGAGCAATGCAATTATGCTGAATGCGACTTAAGATGTATACAGTAAGTGTACTTTATTGACTTCGTAGAACTGTTTTCGGCACCCAACGGATATAAAAAAAAAAAGGAAACATTGTCAAGATTCAAACGACCACAAAATCACAAAGGGACTATCACAGACACTCACGTTCACGTAGTCACCTGGGTATTAGCATAGAATCATCAACGAAAGAAACACACACACACACACACGTACCATGTGACATGTATGCTTGAAATCATCGTAGACATTATCAGAACTTTCCTCACCAGCAACTTTGTCGTTGCAGCTAGTGGTTCCATGTGAGAAATGGTGAGAAATTAATTCCTGGCTTAGTTTCTTTAAAATTAAAAATCATTCCTTGAACGATTCTTTTAGCAAGATAAAAAATATATATATTCGAGATCACTGTGCGACCTAAAGCTGCAGCTCTATTAACGGATTGGTTTTTTGTTAATTGTAAACAACATCGTCTGCAGTTTCATATCACTGCTCACATCAATATGAAAACAACGATCTATAATGGGTACCTGACCTTGAGATCACACTCAAAACAACTTGTCGAGTTATTGACCACTTCATAGTCCAACGTTTTCTGAGAAACAATTTCGAACTCTTTGTACTTAAGGAGAGAAACGAACATAGCGTTCTTTTAATGATGACTCAGCTGTCGTCAGGAGCATACAATAAAGTCAAAAGCAAAACACAACAACATAAGCCTGAACCGCAGGGACTGATCACTAAAAGGTTACATTGGATACCAGAGTCAATGCTCACCTCCACAGACGCATATTTCTGAGAAAATGGATCAGTGGCCTTCACGTGTACCATCGGGGTGGTTTCTCAAAAATATGCGCATGTGGAGGGAAATAGCAACTAGGGTAGCCTAGCAAACAAGTAAACTACCTTTTAGCTAACTGCGCATGGCTGGAGCGTTTATAAAGGTCATTGGTAGAGGCCGCTGACTTTCAGAAGAGAGGACACTGTTCCATGAGGACACTGTTGTATCAGTGATCAGGTAAGTGTTGATGCTGTCATCACAATTAATCGATTAGTTTCAGATAAGCACTTCACAAAACCATTAACGAAGACAGGTTTATTAGCATCTCCAGCATTACATGGATTATGCCGATATCCGAAGCTTTTAGACCACGACTAAAATTACCATAGCGATAACAACTGTCAGTCGCATCCATTACTTCTCCTTTAATTAATATGGTTTTGTCAGGTTGGCAAATTAATTAAAAGCCTATTGTTCTACAGCCTATTCTTCAAGCCTATTGTTTTATTGTGATCTTTGACTATTATAAATGTCGGTCTTGTTATTTTGCGTCTGTGGTAGTGACGGAATGAAAGAGGGGCTTACAGTAACCTGAATGTTTCTCATACACTTTTAATTCCATTCAGCAAGTAGCAATAATACGTTTACAAAGGGTTCTCGAACATTTGTCAACGTTTATAACAGTGATATCCAACCTTTTTCGGCCTGGGGGCCCAACACATTTCCGACACGCGTGTCACGGGCCGCATCACCGCAAAAATACAAAAAAAAAAAAAAAAAAAA
>SRHC01002596.1:24008-44637 GCA_004794325.1 Pomacea maculata | reverse complement strand
GCTGTATGTATCTCTGAATAATTATAATAACCTTTTTTACGGGATCAATAATATTACAGAGATATATATATAGTAAATATCCTTCTGAAAAATAAATGTCACAGACTGCACTAGATTTGTATTTAAAATGAAAGAAGAGATTACACTTGTAATGTCCCTTACAGATGTGTAAAAACGTCAGCTAAAAAGCTGCAATACAGCTAACAATCAAAGAGAATACACTCTTTTCTAAAATACAGATTTTAATTTCTGTGAAACATTCTCTTAAAGATCACACAAAAGCGATGAGATCGATAATAATAAATAAAGATGTGAACACAGCTGTTAATAGGTTCCATTAAACTCACTGCTGTTATCAGCAATCTCGACTCATTGTATTGTGAAGGGTTAAACAAGTCTAACGGCCAAACAAGCGGAACAAAATTTAATGATTCACGTGGAACGAAGGCTGCGATGTAGATGATGGAGACGATGACTAACATGGAGGTGAGAGCCGCCTGTTGGCTGCTGATGTTACCGGAGGTCAAGGTTGTCTTTTGTCGCCATGACCTCGCTGCTCTCAGCTTGTGGACCGTTATAACGGTACTGACACACACTATTACAAGGCTAACCATACGACACACTGAATTAAGGAAAATTGTAAATACTACTCTGAATATTAACTGATTGTTTTCGTAAAATTTTGTGGTAACAAACAGAACACGCGTTCTTTCTATCGTCTTAAAAGTTACAACCTCATATATAAAGTTGTATACGATGCCAATACAAATAAACAGGAGACAACACGTACCAAGTAAGACTCCCAAGGTTTTTGTTTGTATAAAAGTAACGGCGTTGAGTGGAAATGTAACACACAGGCATCTCTCTACCGCTATCACGGCTATAATAAGGCTAGAGGTCTTGCGAAAAGCAAAGTAAAAACCGTTCAAAGGGGTCAAACTTCTCGCAAAATATTCCTCACCTACAGCTGTGTCATACAGAGTTAAAAATGATGTTACAAAATTATGAGTAAAGTAACACAACAAGTAACACACATCAGTGAGTGAGAGAGAGAAGAGACACAAGTTCATTCGGTCTTGTAGTCCCTGACGCCAGAACACCAGGCAGTTGATGACGTTTCCTGGGATTCCAATGACACACACGATTGCAGATAAAATAGCTAAAAATCCTCTTTCTACTTTCAGTTGTATCTCCTTATCTAAAACATTGTAGACGACTTTTTCAGTACTCGATACATTTGTTACGGAATATATCGTGTCTGTTGTTGAGGTAACCTCTGAGTTGTTCATAAGTAACAGAACAGAGGACAATTACAAATATTGAAACATGCTGAAGCAAAGTATTTTTGTACTCTCGTTGTCACTGTCAAACACTTATCAGAAAAGTGGCTTTACCAAGAAAGCCATTCCATTTGTAGTCACTGCCGACTAATGTTTTATAAATTCTCAAATAAAATTTAACGAAAACAGGAACTAAGAAAATGCTACCTCTAAGTGACAGACGTCGTGAACACCTGTACCCTCTGCAGTTTCTTTTGTTAGTATTTCTGACTTTAAGGCAACAAAAGATGGCACTTTAGCTTTCTCGTCTGATGACGCCTTCAATCTTCTAATATCTTCGTAGGATTAGTCATTGTACCTATTAATGATGTAGAAAATAAATTGAATTAATAATTTAAATTAAAAAGAGAAAACTAATTAAATTTAATAGTTCATAGCAATGTTTGAAAGAAACAACCTGCAGTTATTGCACATAACAGACTGCACAACCTATAAACATAAGTATTGTTGTTTTCTTAATTTTTTGTAATCAATATGTAAATGTATATATTAAAAATAAAATAATGTTACTATTTCCACTATAT
Organism: Pomacea maculata; assembly: GCA_004794325.1. NCBI lineage: Eukaryota > Metazoa > Mollusca > Gastropoda > Architaenioglossa > Ampullariidae > Pomacea > Pomacea maculata. The sequence goes on along the minus strand of SRHC01002596.1, from coordinate 42,773 downwards.
AAATTTATTTTAACCTTTCACTTGATAAAGAAATATATTTGTTATGTATCCACTACAAACTACTCATACATGAACATTTTCAGCTTCATTCACTATTCTCAACACTCTGTGTTGTAGGTTGTCGTAGGTCTCGTATTTTCTGTGTGAATGGTGTCTTGTGTCTGACGTCTCATTTGTTGCACGTCACATTAAGCGAAAAAAGACGTCATATCTAAGAAAAGCAGTTTCTCTCTAATGGTGAAATGTACGGGAAAACAACAGTCTTCGTCCGCCATCTTGTTTGATTCGATTTAGAAAAAAAATTATTTACATAATATATACAAACATAAAGTACCAAACAAGCACATATTTTATAAGAATATACATTAGAATTTAAATATTACTGACTGTTTTATTCTCATTTTTTATTCTTTGAGTTCAAATCAATGTCTAATTGAGTAACCGGCAGCGAATGTCTCTCACATAATCTTCCCTATAGTGTGCTGGCGTGTCATCATACCTATAATTGCCCTTGTGGATGAATAAAGTTGTATTGTATTGTAATGTCGAAATAATGCTTGACTTCTCAGTCTTTGAAGGGAAGAAATCCATACAAGAACAATTTCTAAGGGCTCCAGTGTTGCCTCCCTTATGTAAACATTCCTTTCACCCTCATCGTCATTTAATTATGTATTACTCTACAATAAAGACAGCTATCTGCGGTACACCGCTTAAAAGATCATTTTAAAAACATTTAAGTGACGTCAATTAAAAAAAGTTTAGGTAGTAAAATCAAATCAATGATAGTAACTGTTAGGCTCAGAGAATTTCAATATCGGGCAGAAGGTCAAAGGCAGAAATTAAGAAAAAAATTATATACATGATATATACAACCATAAAGTACCAAAAAAGCACATATTTAATTGGAATATACATTAGAATTGAAATCTTACCTGCTTTTTCTTCTCATTTTCTATTGTTTGAGTACAAATCAACGTCGATTTGAGTAACCGGCATCGAATGTCAACATGATGCATGACTTTTCAGCCTTGAAAGGGAAGAAATCCATACAGGAACAATTCCTACAGGTTTGAGTAGTGTTGCTTCCCTTAAGTATTCACTTTATTTACAACCTTGTTCCTTATGTTGTCGCCGATAGCGAACAGACATTATCTGTTTCACGTCAAACCACACACAGAATGTTTAGAGACTTCGTTACTTTTTTCCTCACGTGCATCTCTTTCCTTACAAGTCATTGTCGATCGATTTTGTCAAACGATCATTTACTAGTCTAGCTATTAGTCTTGAATGTTATCATCCATGGTAGGAGCAAAGTGATCGACGCGGCACAATAGAATTTTCACCATCAACGACTCTCCTGAGCAGGTAAGCAGGTCCTGCATAGAACAGCAAGTCTTTTTTTTTTGGCTTTCATCGCCAGGAGGCCGCGGCTCTCAGTTAACTGTCAACAATGTCGCTAGTTGCAAAATGAACAAAATAGGCTTGCGGGCTACTAATAGGAGAACATGCGTAAAGAATAACAATCATATGAAAAAGATCTTCGCAATATGGAGTCGGGAAGGACAAGTTTCCAATGAGGAATTCCTACAACCTCCTTCTTCATAGCAACATATTTGAGAGGCTGACAGACAAACCCAAGTTGGGGAAGTCAGCGGATAAAACTAGAATAATAGCCATGGATCGCGTGCTAATGAGTGACGAGTCTCGGAGTGGAAATGTAACACATAAACACCGGTCTACGGCAATCACCATGCTGTACAGACCTACTGTAGTTCTCACAGCCAAATGAACTCCAAACCCATAGCACAGACAGATTTGCCAAAATTCTCTACCGATTCCGAACGGAGGGCCCTCTGTCTTTATATACAGGAAGTTAAAGCTAGAAAATGTCACCAAAAACAACCGATCTGCCAACGAAAAAAGAGACACAGTGTCATACGATCCTTCAGACCGTGACGGAAGAAAGCCAAGCTGTTTGTGACATTAGCAATAATACTGACAATACCTACAGCAGAAAAAGAATGCGCTGTGACAAGAGTTATAAGTAATATAAGCCAGTATCAATGACTGTCAACTATTGTACCTCCTCTCAAACTTTGATTGAAGCTCAAACTACACACGATGTGGAGAGGACGCAATGGCATCGTAGACGTACTGCTTCTGTTAACGATCACATCGATGATAAGAGTCGTGGTGACATCTTTATATAGCTCTTCTGTGACGAGACCCCACTGAGGAAAGCTGCGGTGTTTATGTACCTGAGCAATTGTTGAGACACGCCCACACACACAGGTAAGTGGGAACCTGGTTGTAATTAAATTGTGTGCTTCAGTATCAAACAATGGTGTCCCACTGTGAACAAGATTCGAATCTTACAGGAGAATTCTTGAACAAGAACAAAGATGGTAACAAATGTTTTCTTAAACCCTTACAATTGTGTGTGTGCGCGTGTGTGTGTGTGTGTGTGTAATTGTTTTGAAAATATATTCCTACCCTTATATTTTTAATTCTTCATTTATTTGGTCTCACTTCCTTTAACCATATTTATTTTTGAACAAAGCACTTCTTTTCCTTTTTGGTAGAAATTTTATTCATTTATGACTTTTGTTTTAGTAAACGTCAATTTAGAAACTTAAAATATATTTATCGTACGGTAACTCAAACGTATATCTTATAAATAATGTTTTAAACTTTTATTTTTTTTGCGCTAAAGACAAATCGACTTTTCACCCTTGGCTTCAAAATTTAAAAGGCTGGAAATCTTAAAAGTGAGCTTTTGTTTATTTATCTTCAGGTTGTTGAACTGTTTCCCTTTTATTTTAGAATATATATATATATTAGAAAATATATATAGAGAGAGAAAATGTTTTAGTTTTATAAAATGTTAGAAATACATATATATAAGTGTAAAACATCGGGATTTTCCGTACGTTAAAGATCTCATGTGTACAATCCTTCACTTAAATTAGAAATAAACTGTAAAAACTTATTCTGAAGGCAAATCGACCATTTCCTCTTGACTATAGAAATTCTAAGGGGTGGAGGTTTGTAAGTCAGACCTTAACGGCTTTGTTTTCATGTCGTGGAACAGTTTTTACTGATGCCGGCTTCCCGCTGTGTCCTGTTAAGCAGCTGAGATGTTGATCGGGAAAAGTCTTTTATAGGAGCAATAAATCGCCCAGTATCCGGTGCGACATACCAGGACGAACATCAGAGAGACTAATTTAAGTAAAACATGGTTGTAGAAAGGTCGAAACGTGAACAAAGGAATGGAAAAGGATGTTTTATTGTGCTCGGTTGCATTAGTGAGGTGGTCTCCCCTTGACTGGGTCGAAGAACGGGATAGTAAAGTCCAGACCAGACTTTAGAGTGAATTAATTCACGTTGAACCTGTCAGTCTGTGTGTATGTTAAAGTTTGTTGAAAACGATGGTTGGTGTCTTGGTGAAATATTTGTTCTGCCAGTGATTTATAGTTTTTTTTTAGAATAAGATACCTAAGTAGTTGATTGGTTTGGGGTAATGATTTAGTAAGTGAAGTGATGCCTAGATTTTTTAAGTCTTGTAATTTTCTATCCAGGTTTCATTACATTTTATTTCTTCTTCTTGCTATCCACTTTATATTCGTCGGCTGAATGTGGTTGGATTGCACCGTGCTACGGTAAGTGTTCAGGCAGGAAGGGAGACTAAGGTGTTTTATTTTCTTTTCAAGTGGAGGATTTTGAGGGACTTTTTCGTCGGAAGTGAATGAATTTTGACTGGGGAGAGAACTGTGAAGAGTGTCTGAACTTTGTCTTAATTAGAGAGTTTAGATTTTCTTTTTTTTTTCCGTTGCAGATTAAGAAAAAGTCAATCAATCAGGTATTTCGTTATGTTTGAAAGTAGGTGAAGGTAGGAACTACGAGGTAGGCTCGTAGTTGGATATCAGGTATGGGCGTGCAGTCCGTCTCGCGACGGTCACTGGCGTATCATGCAAGGTCCGGTACAGTAGATGTGTCTGTTAGATGACATTATCCATACGTACGCTAGCGAACATTAACATAGCAACAGGGTAGCGGTATACGTAAGTGCTGGAAATTCCTCAAACACCTCTACCCTAATTGTTAGTTTTATTAGCGATAGTGCTCGTTAGCATTACGTTAATATCGAAACTACCTGTGTACTCGATGATATGAGAGACGCAGCCCCTCCCCGCGGAAGAGCATGTAGGCACGCAAGATGCCTGCATTCTCGTGTAGATACTGGGTCAGTTCTAGACTAGTAGCGTGGCTCGGACGGCCAGGGAGTAAACCCATTACAAAAACCGGATCGGAGAGATTTGGGCACCACCACTCTGTAATTGCCCTACAAAGTAGATAGCCTGGCGCGGGACAGACTAGTCTATCCCTACTACCTACGAGGCGTGAGAGCGGCATCTAGAGCTCGAGGTCCAAGTGGCTCGCTTCATGGTCCTTCCGCGAAGGTTTAGTTGTTCAAGCGCTATGTGGAAGTCGTTTGCCGGTTACTCAATTCAACTTGGATTCGTACTCAAACAACCGAAAATTAAAAGAAAAACAGTAAGTAATTTTAAATTCAAATGTATATTCTAATACGATTGATAGCTGTTTTGTACTTTATGTATGTGTATATTTTCTAAATACTTTTTTTCTTATTGTCGCACTTTTTCTTACGTTCCGATTTGTGATTCTCTGTCCCGTTACAGTCTTTCAGTTGAGTTTACTACAAGAAAAAAAGACGGATATTTGTTCAAATTTACACCACGTGAATGTATTTGAAATGCTCTTTAGAAAGGAATATCACAGTTAGTTGTTTTTATTGTAAGTTAATAAATATTATTTTTTTAAAAATAACGTTCGAAATTTTATTAGCGGGTACATGTATACGCCACTGCGTAAACCTGGGGGTCGCGGGTTAGTAACAGTCGCGTAAGGAAAGAGGAAAGGTATATTCTTTTTCTCTTACAGAGTTTCTAGTAGAACAAGGGCTACAGCCTCTGTGGCCACTTTCTCTTTCTCAAATGACAGAACTGCATATTCTACCCTACACCTTGCAAGAAACATTGTAAATGTAACCTGTTAATAAACAAAAATAGTCATTTGAAAAAAATACATATCACTCATCCAAAACATTAGGCTATTACGATTTTGGGATGGATGCTGGCTCCGACAAATTGCCTGGTTTTTAGCAATCCGTGTAGGTTAAAGGTTACAGTGGTATTTCTATACGCTTGCTAAAATGGGATACTGACTTTCACCCTCATTACTTTTTAGACGATTTAAAAAACACAGTCACTGATGTGTTTCTTTTCAAGCCCTAACCACCTTACTGAAACCCATTTATAAATAATGCATTTTAATATTTCGTCACTTTTCACATTTTCAAACATGCCAGGAGTAATATTTATTAGGAAGAGTAAGGAACTTAACTCGTAAAGTAAAACTAAGTTAAAATTAACTTACAGTTCCTCTCTTCGATTCCATTTTACCCTCGCTCGAGATACAAAACTCTGGCACCAAAGGAGTCTACTAAGAGTTACAGTCCTTTGTATAAAGCAGATCAAAAAGCTCAAGTGTTATTGCGAAATATTCCGATGGAGCGTTTAATAGTTTGTTTTTTAATTCCAGCTGATGGTGGAAAATATGCGTTATTCTAAGATAACAGCATGTTGATTTTTTGGAAAAGGGATTTTATTAAAATCTATTCTCTTAATTTCTTGTAAAATACGTATAGTTTTGAGGACCTTTTCTCTGGAATTTTCATATACCAAAACGAATACGACTATCAAGAACAAAACTGGTGATGACTATGCATGTCGATTCATTCATAAAAGCCTACATAATAACACGTCATATTGGCCATGATCTTAGTTGGGCCGTTTATTTCGATTAGTAGTAGCTTTGAGTGTGAGGAGATTACCCAAGAGACTTTAACTACGATGGAGACTAAGGCCAGAATGCCTTAAATTCCTGTACAGCGAAAAAGCATTATTCTTTATATGTGTCTGTGTTTTTGTCTTGTGTGTGTGTGTGTGTGTGAGAGAGGATTTGTACGCGTGTGCACGCGGTCTTGTATATGTGTGTATATTGTGGTTAAGTAACTGTGAAAAAAATATGGATTTATCATGACGACAATGGCTTTTTTTGCAAAAACTGCACATACATAATAATAATAACAACAATAAATCAATTCCTCGCACAATTTTTTATTTTACAACAATTTTTGGAGAGCCATCTAGCACTTATGGTCATGAAATATTTTGTCACGTGCTTGTCAACACAGTAGATGTTTCTTCTTTTATTATTCTCTCGAGAACAAAACAGTCAAGTGCAACGGGGCGCACACATATAATTATTTACACTTTGTCTCATATATATATATATGGTCGAGTGGGTTATGAGGTCATCTTTTACCATTACCACTCTACACTCTCCAGGGTAAAGGTCACGCAACAACAAAAACAAAACCATTTGTTCTTTTGTTCTAGTAACTAATCTACCCAATCCTATACAATGATTATTTGAGACCACCCCTAACTAGTTTTAAATATCATATAGCTATAGTTTACTTCACTGATAATAGTATTTATATTTTTAAAAGAATATTTTAAAGAATAACTTCCCTAGTCCGTCTAGGTAAGTATGTCACAGTTGCGCCTGTGGTCTTAGTGTCGAAACTAAACGACGACTGACTTCAGGTCTCTATTAAGCTGAGTACCTTATGGTGTGTACAAAGACATGAAAATCTCATTCTCAAGCATTTTTTTTACACACAAATATAGAACTTTAAATGTCACACTACCTGTTAGGTTCTGTAAAGGAAAGATCCGTGTTAGGTTCCCTTAAATCACACGATTCACTCTTGTCCTTTCCTGGCTGTTGTGACAATCACCCTTACTTAACTAAACTATTTTATGTAAATTATAGAAACTACGACATGTTTTGAGTCTTTAAGTAGTTAACATTCACATCATTATGAAATCACTTGTCTCAATCAATGTTAATATTTTTCTTAATTTGAATATTGCGTGTGTATTTGTGTTTTGGAGCATGTGTATTTTCACAGTTGTATCTCCAGCTTTAATGAAACATTTAAATAAACAAGTATGCTAAATGTATTTTACACACATATTTCAGACCTTTTTGATGAGATTTGTTGTATTTGTTTATTAGTCACAGCTTAATTAACCGTGAGAGAAAGGCAATCCAAATAAAATTGACAGTTGCTACTACATTAAGTTTTAATATTCAAGTTGTACAAACTTTACTCCCAGACTTTCTTATTTATACTATTTTCATTGCAATCAACAACATTGTAAACTCGGAAATAACAGAGATTTTTCGCTAAAAAAGTATAGAAATGTTTGAAATGTCTAGCTTTGAACCAAGCTGTATCTCAGTATAATTATAACAACTTTTTTAAGGGAACAATAATATTACATTAATATAGCAAATGTCCTTCTGTAAAATAAATGTCACAGACTGCACTAGATTTATATTTGAAATGAAAAAGAGATTACACTTGTTATGTCCTTTACAGATGTGTAAAAAAAGTCAGTCAAAAAGCTGGAGTACAGCGAAATGTGTTTTACAACAGCTAATAATCAAAGAGAATACACTTTTGTCTCACATACAGATTTTAATTTCTGTGAAACATTATCTTAAAGGACTCACGGAAGCGTTGGGATCGAAAATAATAAATAAAGATGTGAACACAGCTGTTAATAGGTGCCAGTGAACTCACTGCTGTTACCAGTAATCTCGTCCTATCGTATATTGAAGGGTGTAATACAAATGGCCTAAAAAGCTGAACGACATTTAATGATTCACGTGGAACAAATGCTGCGATGTAGATGATGGAGACGATGACCAACATGGAGGTGAGAGCTGCCTGCTGGCGGCTGATGTTACCGGAGGTCAAGGTTGTCTGTTGTCGCCATGACCTCGCTGCTCTCAACTTGTGGACCGTTATAGCGGTACTGACACACACTACTACAAGGCTACCGATACGAAACACCGAATTAAGAAAAATTGTAAATGCTATTGTGATTATTAAACGATTATCTTCGTAAAATTTTGTGGTAACAAACAGAACACGTGTTCTTTCTATCGTCTTAAAAGTTACAGCCTCGTATAAAAAGTTGTATGCGATGCCAATACAAATGGACAGAAGACAACACGTACCAAGTAAGACTCCCAAAGTTTTTGTTTGTATAAAAGTAACGGCGTTGAGTGGAAATGATACACACAGGCATGTCTCCACCGCTATCACGGCTATAATAAGGCTAGAGGTCTCACGAAATGCAAATAAAAAACCGTTCATAGGGGCCAAACTTCTCGCAAAATATTCCTCACCTACAGCTGTGTCATACAGAGTTAAAAATGATGTTACAGACTGGAGTGTAAAGTAACACAACAAGTAACACACATCAGTGAGTGAGAGAGAGAAGAGACACAAGTTCATTCGGTCTTGTAGTCCCTGTCGCCAGAACACCAGGCAGTTGATGACGTTTCCTGGGATTCCAATGAGACACACGATTGCTGATAAAATAGCTAAAAATCCTCCTCCTACTATCAGTTGTACCTCCTTATCTAAGCTATTGTAGACGACGTTTTCAGTACTCGATACATTTGTTACGGAATATACCGTGTCTGTTGTTGAGGTATTCTCTGAGTTGTTCATTAGTTATAGAACAGAGGACAATTACAAATATTGAAACATGCTGAAGCAAAGCATTTTTGTACTCACGATTCCACTGTCAAACACTTATCACAGAAGAGGCTTTACCGAAACATCCATTCCGTTCGTAGTCGCCGCCAACTAATGTTTTATACATTCCCATATAATATTTAATGAATACACGAAATTAAAAAAACTCTACCTCTGAGGGACAGTTGTCGTGAGTACCTTCGCCCTCGGCACTTTCTTTTGTTAGTATTTATGCCTTTAAGGCAGCAAAATGTTTCCACTTTAGCTGTCTTCACTCTTCGCATATCTTGGTCGTAATAGTTGTTCTACCTATTAAAGATTTAGAAAAGAAATTGAATTAATGATCTACATTAAAACTAGAAATCTACTTAAATTTAATAAATCATAGCAATGTTTGGAAGAAACAACCTGCAGTTATTGCTCATAACTGACTGCACAACTTATAAAGATAAGTATTGGTGTTTTTTGTTAATTTCTTGTAATCTTTAAATGAATGCAATATGTATATATTTGAAATAAAATAATGTTACTATTTCCGTTATAAGAATTTATTTTAACCTTTCACTTGACAAAGAAATATATTTGTTATGTATCTTATTAAATAATCCACTGCAGACTACTTATACGTGAACATCATCAGCTGCATTTATTATTCTCAATACTCAGTGTAATGAGTTGTTATAGTCTCGCATTGTCTCGTGTGTGAATGGTGTCTTGTGTTTGACGTCTTGTGTGCGTCATTTGTTGCACGTCACTTGAAGCGAAAAAAGACGTCATATCTAAGAAAAGCAGTTGCCAAGTGAGCGGAAAAAGAACGTTCTTCGTCCGCCATCTTGTTTGATTCGATTCACCTACAAAAAATCTCTTTATCCTCACCCTCGTCTGATGATCTATTACTCTACAATAAAGACAGCTATCTGTCATACACCATTTAAAAGAACATTTTAAAAACATTTGCGTGCTGTCAATTTTAAGAATTATAGGTTCTGTTTTCTTGTAGTAAAATCAAGGTCAAAAGTCAGAAATAAAGAAACAAGTTATTTACATAATATATACAAACATAACCTATAAAGTACTAAACAAAATTAGAATTTAAATATTACTTACTGTTTTCTTCTCATTTTCTGTTGTTTTATTACAAATCCACGTCGAATTGAGCAACCGGTAACAATGTCAACATCGCGCTTGATGAACCAAAACTTCGCCTGCTTTCGAGCATATAAAAAAAAAACACCTGATTGAATGTCTTTTTCACCCTTTAAAGGGAAGTAATCCTTAGAGGAATAATTCCTAAGAGTACCAGTGTTGCCTCCCTTATGTGTTCCCTTGCAACCTTGCTCCTCATGTTGACGCCGACATTAAAAAAACAAACATTATCTGCTTCACGTCAAACCGCACAAAGAATGTTTTGAGAATTCGTTTCTTTTATCCTCGCGTGCATCTCTTTCATTTCCAGTCATTCTCGATCGATTTTGTAAAATGATCATTTACTTACTTTCATTTATTCGTCTTGACTGTTATCGTCCATTTGAGGAGCAAAGGGATCGACGCGGCACAAAAGAGTTCCCGGCACTGACTCTTTCGAGCAGTAGTAAGCAGGTCCTGCATAGAACAGCCAGTCCTTTTTTTTTTTTTTTTTGTTCACAAGCAAGTTCCTCCTCCGGCCATTACGTCATCGACCACGCTCTACAGTTCTTTGAAAGACAGTTTACGACAAAGTGCAATGCCAGGTCACATGGCGAAACGAAAAAAGCTTACACTGTTGGATTTCTTACATTGACATATTCCATTCTACTACAATTGTAGACAAAGCAAAATTGTTTTAAAGCCCTGGAGGTAATCTTGGGAAAGGTCAAGGCAATTCCCGATAGAAAATTACCATGGCACAGCGACATAAGTGGGTGAATAATTTAAACAACAAAAGTACTTGCCAGGGTTCAGTAACTACGTGTTCCCAACAAAATTCACTCGTCGGTTTCGGCTTACTTGGGAAAAAAAATGAAGGTCAATAAAACAAAAGCTCAAATCAAGACCACTGATCGTCGCCGGGAAAAAAAAAAACCATGCCTGATCGGTTGCGGATCGTATCAATAACGATATGCTCCAGGGTGAGGATACTGAACATGTGTTACTGGAGCGGAAACATTCACTTAGTTTAGAAAACGATCATTCATTGTTACGCCAAATGTCCGAACATTACACCCGTCTAGTGAAGTGAAACAACTCATAGCCTAGAATGGGACCTATGGGACATTGTATGACTAGGTGAGGTAAGATTGCAAGGAACTGGGGAGAAAGCAACGGACGACAATGCTTAATTTGTAAAAGTCTGTATGGTTTCGATAATATTGATGCTTTTATATAAGGATGGCCAAAAGTATTTCAGCAGTAGTACCTATAAAATTCTGCATTATTTTCGGCACTTTTGTACTAAAGATTATATTCATTTGCTCATTTAATGACAGTGAGCAGCAGAAAAACAATCGAGCGTTTTAGTTTCGACATTCTATTCTAGTTCGTTTCAGATAAAGGTCATTTTTGTATTCGTAACATCGTTCGCATGTCATAAAATTTACTTATATCTATAAATTAGCTTGTTTTATTTGGTTTAGGTGTTGTTACACCGCAGTGTGTTAACACTTTTGAAACTTGTACAGCACATCCTGACTGGCCCTGCTTTTCCCTGAGTCACTACAATCCGCTTTTTCGAAATTGAGTGGACTTATAAAGTGTCTAAACTCGTCAATCAAACCGAATTTTTACCACCAAAAGCTTTCACATTTCCTCAGCCTTTGGAAGTCATCAATATGGACGATTTTTTTTCTGTTTAATTAAGACCGCTTAGTGATTCAATAACCGACATCGATCCAGAATTTGTCTCTTCTGTGCTTGAAGTGAAGGTTATATGTTTATATCATTCCTCAAGATCGTCCATATAGTCCGCGTGCGGCCGACGAAAAGCATATTTGTCTGCCCAGTCATTTACTCGTATGTGTCCTTTTATATCCTGTAATAGAGTTCCTTGCTTATCCCTCGATGTTTACATTATTATTATTGACTTAGTATACATGCCGCATTTATATACATAAATCAATATACATTTATGATGATATGAAATTTTATAGTTTTACTGAAATCTGCGGTTGTCTCGGTGGATCAAACGATTTTGCGGGCCAGATGTTCCCTACCCCTGATACAAAGTGTAGAACAGAAACTTATTTCCGATAACTGTACTATAAGCGTAGAGGTTATATTATACTAAGAGTGTCATAACGAGGGCTTTGTTATATGGTGAGGATCAAAAACAACGAATGTATTTTGAGGCAAAAGTCTCGTTATAAAGAATCTCGCAATTGTGTCTTTTTTTTTCAACATTTCCTTTGTTAATACCTGATGGCTTAACTTGATCAGTTCATCTCAAAACTGTTACAGCTTACAACGATTAGTTCGTTCCTATGGGTTGCAATACATAAACTCGCAGAATGATTTATCACCGGAAAATCGTAAGCGAATCTTCTTCTCGTGTTGTCAAATTTAAAGTAGACGCTGAAATGTGAGAATCTTTACACAAACTAACGACCTCTGTGTGAGATAAAGGGTACCATGGTTGCTACGTACACACAAAACGCGAGCACGAGCATCTTTGTCAGCGCCACCTGCTGGCTGTTGTGTTCAATACTTGTAGAACTTGGCTTTCGTCGCCAGGCGGCGGCGGCTGTCAGTTGTTTTATAAACGTCGGTAATGGAAAAATGAAGAAAGTGGCTAGCGGGCTACTAATAAGAGAAACTGCGTAAAGAATAATATATATCAAATAGCTCTTCGCAGTATAGAGGTGGGAAGGAACACGTTTCCAATTTGGAATTCCTGCAACCTTTGCCTTCGTAACAACACATTTAAGAGGCTGACAGACAAAGCCAAGTTGTGGAAGTACAGCAAATAAAACTAGAATAACAGCCATGGTGCGCGTGCTAATGACTGACGAGGCTCGGAGAGGAAATGTAACACATAAACACCGGTCTACGGCAATCACCATGCTGTACAGACCTACTGTAGTTCTGAAAGCTAAATAAACTCGAAACCCATAGCGCAGACAGGTTTGCCAAAATTCTATACCTAATAGGAACGGAGGGCCCTCTGCCATTATATACGGGAAGTTTAAGCAAGAAAATATCACTAAAAACAACTGATCTGCCACGGCCAGCGAAAAGAGACACAGTGTCATACTATCTTCGAGACCGTGACGGAAGAAAACCAAGTTGTTGGTGACATTAGCAATAATACCGACAATACCTACAGCAGAAAAATCACGCGCTGTGACAAGAGTTATAAGTAATATAAGCCAGTATCAATGACTGTCATCTATTGTACCTCCTCTCAAACTTTGATTGAAGCTCAGACTACACACGATGTGGAGAGGACGCAATGGCATCGTAGACGAACTGCTTCTGTTAATGATCACATCGATGATAAGAGACGTGTGGACATCTTCATACAGCTCTTCTGTGACGAGACCCCACTGAGGAAAACTGCGGTGTTTATGTACCTGAGCACTTGTTGAGACACGCCCATACACACAGGTAAGTGGAAACCTGGTTGTAATTAAATTGTGTGCTTCAGTATCAAACAATGGTGTCCTACTGTGAACAAGTTTCAAATCTTACAGGCGAATTCTTGAAAAAGAACAAAGACGGAAACAAATGTTTTCTTAAACCGTTACGATTATATATATATGTGTGTGCGTGATGGTTTTGAAAATATATTCCTCTACTTATATTTTTAATTCTTCATATATTTTTTTCTCATTTCCGTTCACCAGATTTATTTTTGCACACGATATTTCTTTACCTTCTCGGGTAAAGTTGTATTTATTTTATATCTTATGTTTTAGTAAAATAAATTTAAAAAATTAAAGTATAATTTTCGTAGGATCACTCACACGTATATCTTATAAACAATCTTTTAAATAAATAGTCAGCCCTCAAGTATTTTTAAAATTGACTTTTTACTCTTGGCTATAGAATTTAAGTAGCTGGAAAGCTTAGAAGTGGGCCTTTGACATTTTTTTTTTAATCTTCACATCGTTGAACTGTTTCCCTTTTGTACTAACATCAGTATCACACTGTGTTTCTCTTTCTGAAGCTGTGGTGTTGATCGGGGAAAATTCTTTGTAGCTACAGAAAAGAACCCCAGAGCGTTTAGCAACCTGTGATTCAATGCCAGGATGTGCATAAAAGAGATTTTTTTTAATTATTATCTGAAATCAAGCATTCTTTATAGATATAAGCGGCTAGATTTTTTCTCGTCACCTTTAGAAGAAATAGAGATATAGAAGAAGATAAAATGAGCAAAGGACTAGACAGCCCCATGCACGATTAAACAAGCAAGTACAGGTGCAAAACAACCTGAGTTAAAAGGTAGTTTGGTTACTAAGAATAATAAGTTAACTCGTTTTGTCAGTGTGACTCGAGTTACAGCCAAACTATATTGAAAATCGGAGATATCTCTTTCACAAATTTAATACAGTTAAAGATGACAAAGTTTTAGACACACGAGGTGCGTCTTATCTTAACGATGAGCAATCTTAGTGGGACATGGAAAGTAAACAGATAGAGAGAGAGAAAGAAAGAAGTAGAACAGTATAAGTAAAAATAAGAAAGAAAATAGAACAAAAACGAAAGAACAATGGAGTAAGACCGCGCCCAGGGTGTAAGCTGCTTTTAACGACTTCACCGGTAGGTACAGGACGTAGGCTTTATACCTTCCACGGAATTACGATCAAAGAGAACAAAGGCACTTTGTATTTTTCAGGTCTCCTTTTATCTAGCGACTTCGTACGGTGAGTATGTAGGTGTGTACTCTTAATATTCATTTTATGAGGACGAGTGCGGCCTCTCCGAACAGACTTAGAAAGATACGAGTGTTTTAGGACTGCTATTCTGCAAGAAATGCCAGAAGCTGTGTTGGAGGAGGCTACTTTGAAATGTTTCTCACCATTGAGAACAATAGGAGGTTGGGCTTTCAGTTTGCAAAATGTACCCTGGTCTCTCGGCCTGCAAAGCAAACACAGTAAGAGGCTGTACAGTTACCCTTCTGTACTTAATAATAAAATATAACTTTTTATTCAACATGTGAATTCTTACATTTTTTTGTCATCTAGCTTTTGTCAACAAATTAAGCTGGAACTAAACACTGTGTTATGCTGTGTACAAGGTAATCTCATTTTTCTAGATTTCGGTTATATATACAGCAATTTAATTGCAACACTATCTTTTAGGTTTTGGAAAGGAAAGAGTTATGGAATGTTCCTCTGCAAAAGCCTTCACGGTTAGACTATCTTTGTTTGATCAGTAGCCATCAATATCTATTCATAATTTATAAGTTTACTCTGCCCTCGACATCCTTCAAGCCGTTGCTGCAGTGTCAATGTTTTAAACATATTTTAGGTATGTGTAAAAAGGAGTGACAAGAAAAAGAGAGACATTTGTAAGTCAGTCGTTTTGCGCATCTTCTTGGCTGATATAGAGCAGACTCGATTAAAACTGTTTACAATTATAAGGTGCATGTTTACAGGCTCTCATTAACATATCAGTAAATATCAACACATCTTGTTTGAGAAGGTGCTTCTTGTATTAACTTTAAAACTATAATCTAGATATTAGTAGATTTAATCTTTCTAAAAACTTACATTTCGAAAGTCAGCAAATCAGTAAGAATTAAATGTCTAAAATACAGTGACACTAGCTGGATACTTTTAGCAACTTTGTGAATTCAAAACACTACTACAATAAATACGGCTTTATGAATTTTAAACATTTTCATCAAAAGGCATCTTTTGCATTGTAATATTAGACATATACAATTTTATGTACAGACCACTGAATTTCCTTCATAGGACATCACAAACGTGTATTAATTACCGTGCATACAACACGTGTACAATTTTGTGAAGATCACTGTAATTAACGTATACAACATGCAACATTCCTTTTATTATTATAACACAATCATAACAGAGTTAAGCATGTTGCTGTTGAGGCAGATTGAAAAAAAAAACACGAAACGATGGAAAAAATTGAAAAAAATCTACCAGTTGACTGCATTGTTTATTTTTTTAATATCTTTATCTTACCGGGAATCAAGCCATGTAAACATTATAATGAGAGAAGTTATCACAAAAAATTACTGCACAAATCTCAACCATCAATGCAAAATGGTTTGAAACAAACACAAAGAATCCAGCAATTTTAAATGGAAGTCACCAAGATTGATAAATCAAAAGAAAATACTATGTAAATCAGGGATGCCCAACCTACGGCCCGCGGGCCATATCCGGCCCGCGAAGCGGTGCCATCCGGCCCGCGAAACTTCTGCCCACAGTGCAGGAAATCGGCATGTTAGTAATTTAAAAAAAAAAACGAAAAAAGGGAAGAAGAAGTATTTATCCCTACGTAGGGGCGTCTCTCAATCTTTTTTTCGATGGACGAACATTTCGATTCAGTTCTCCGACTTGGTGTCTCTACGATGCACCCGGATATTCAGAAGTTGGTTTCAGGTAAACAACTTTAAATTTCCCACTAATTACTACATAATTAATGGTAAGTACAACTTGTTTCTAATAAAAATGGTATCTGCTCTATTTTTTTCTATTTTTTTTTTGTATTTTTGCGGTGAAGCGGCCCGTGACACGCATATCGGAAATGTGTATGGCCCGCAGGCCGAAAAAGGTTGGGCATCACTGATGTAAATGATACCCTAGTGTAGGCAGATCCCCAAGATCCCCCAATATATTGGCGCCTAGAATCAGTTAAGTAAAGTTAACCCTGAGTTTCAGAAGACTAGATATCAGTCTGTGACAGTCTGCTATATTAACAAGAAACTGTAGTTATTAATTATTTATATTTAGGGTACAGGTTCTCACTACGGTTTCCTTTATTATTCTTAGTGTTTTTTCTGTTGCAAGTATAGTAGCATCAGTAGCATTTTGACTTACTTGAAAATATCGGAAATAAACATAAATTTAAATCTATTGTATAAAACCTCTTCTATTACAAAACAGTGTAGTATACGAAAACAGTACAGTTCTCATGGTGTTAAATATATTGTTAAAGCACACGAAATATCAACCATTTCTCACAGTACTGCTGCCAAGCTGAAGGAGAAATTTTCCATCTAGAAAATTGCACATAACATTATTTATCTTTGGATGACCACACAGGTGGGAAAATAAGTACTTGATTAGTTGTTAGTTTGTGAAAGACAGAGTTAAACTTAAACTGATAGTAAATTTGGGTTTTGCTTTAAAATGCTATCTTTAGACTTTTAAAATGATAAAATATAGTCATAATTACTTTTGAGTTAGTAATCATTCATAGTCTTTACTCCTAACTGTGTGTTAAATAGTGACTATTCATGCAGGATTCACGTAGGAATATTTTTGTTTTACTAAGTTCAATCTCTTGTTATCATTTTAAAAAAATTTCTATCTCTTATAGTTATTTTTTAATGATTTTTTTGAAAGCGGTGGATTTCCATGCGTACAGGTAATGTGACCTAGTAGAAGCCTTGGGGCGCTATAGTCTTAAAATAAAAAAGTTATTTATGGTATGTTCCTTTTGGTTTCCACTGGTTTTACTGCGATCTTTTCAGTTCAAGGATACTAGAGGTTTAACAAGAGTTTATTATCAAAGCTATCCGTGACCTAGGTATATTTACCGATTAAAATAATCCCAGCATTGTCTGAGTAGTAGAAGTAATTTGCATTTTTATCGCTGCAGTATAAGTTTTTTTTAACTACTTTAGGTTAAGTACTGACACAGCTTGATCAGTGAAGCATATTTACACAATCTTTTTCCTCACAAGAAAACTCATTAGTTGATAATAATAATCTCTCATTAGGATTCAAAGCTTACACCAATATAAAAATTCAAGAGAACTTACCTGATATTTTTAGAAAAATATATTTTTAGTTCCTACAAATTTCATTGATCAAAACGGCGAAGGAAACCACAATCATGTTTATAGCGCATATACGAGAGAATTCTGTAATATTATTATGTAAAAGTGGTGTCCCTTCGTCCAACTGGTTCAAAGATGACTCCTCTCCCTCACATTTTACATTTGTTCGTTGATCCGCGTGAAGTTTTGTGTCGAATGTTCATCGGCTCATCTGTTATGATATTAACTACCTTCCTGTGTGGATGATTTGTGTCTGCACCACTTTTCATCTTTCCCTGTGCCATTTTATTTCTACTGTCATATGTGTGCCATCTTGTTATTACTTACAGTTGAGATCAGCGTATCGCCAATGTCGACCTCAAACTCTGATTACCGTCATCCACCTGCTTCACAATGTGGAGCTGTCACAGCAAGCTTTGTGTGAGTACACGCCAGTCTGTAATGATAAACATCAGGTATCTAATACAGTGGAACCTCGGTTAGCGAACGCCTCGGATAGCGAATATTTCGGATAACGAACAAAAATTTCGTTAAAAGTTGGTCTCGGATAGCGAACAAAATTTCGGATAACGAACAGCCACATGAACCACACGTGACCGACCAGCATGTCATCATTCGCTCTCGAGACACAGTTACGATCGGTCGTTCTTTATCTATGTGCATCCTTCTTATTTAGTGATTGTTGTGCTTTATTTTAATAAGATAATACTCAATCATGGCTCCAAAGAAGATTAAGAGCAATTAATAGTAGTGAGGTAATGACAAGGAAGCGGCCAACAAATGAACTGAAAAAGGAAATGATTTCAAAGTGTGAAGGCGGCATGCGTCTGTCGGATATGTGATGTCGTATTACCGAAGAGTTTTACAAAAAAGGCAGAAGCAACAGACACTGGACAAGTTTTTTTTCCTTTAACCTCAAAGCTACAGAAAAGGGAAGTCACCCCCGATTTTAGAATGTCACGTGTGCTCATGGAGGGGGAATCAAAGCAATAATTCCACCCCTTCCTCCCCACACCTGCTTCCAACCACGCCGTCAAAACGGCAAGTTTTCTGTTTAAATGCTTTCGTTAATGTTTTTATGTTTATTTAACTCCATTTATATTGC
>SRHC01002596.1:0-22924 GCA_004794325.1 Pomacea maculata | reverse complement strand
AAACAAACAAATGTAAATGGTCGCCCCTAACCTTTTCAGATCGTTGCAGAATGAAGTGTTTGAGCATCACTTGTCTCGAGACCAGCTTTACTTGAGGGCAGTGCCCATCTCCTCATCATTGTTGCCTTATCTTTCCCAGTCCTCTATGGAGTCAGGCACCCAATCCCGACAGCTGTTTAGCAATTAATTTGACTCATATGTTTTGCTATAATCAAATGTAATCTAGAGACAATGGCTTCTACGAAAGAACCGAGGTTTTATCTGTTTACTAAGCCACATAATTTCTTGAGCTCATTTCTATACCGTGAAGACCGACTGTAGTAGATAAAGAATGTCACAAAGCTGTTTATCACTGGAGACCCGTTGGCAAGATTAGTGCAGACTTCGTAAAGCTTTCGGTAGGCACCGTATACCGAAAATTCCTCCACAATCACACGAACAATTTTGACTAATGCAAATGGTATCATGGAAACGATGAAAACACAGGATGCAAGCACCAGCATATACGTCAGCGCCACCTGCTGGCTGTTGTGTTGAACACTTGTAGAACTTGTCTTTCGTCTCCAGGCTGCGGCTGCTGTCAGTTGAATGACAGTTATCAACGTTGCCAGTGACACGATAACAAAAGTGACCAGAGGGACACTGACACTAAAAATTGTATACACAATGATGTCGATCACAACTTTGTTATTAAGATAGAATTTTGAAGGAGTATGTTGCCATTCCGAAATTCCTCCGACTTTAGTCTGAACAACATCATATTTTAGTGGCTGGCAGATGAAGCCAAGCTGGCAAAGTACACCGAAGAAACCTAGAATTTTCGCCATTGTGCTGGAAGTAATGAGGGATGCAGCTTTAAGCGGAAACAATACACACACGCACCGGTCTATGGCAATAACCATGATGTACAGACCGGAAGTTGTTCTAAAAGCAAAATTAATTCCCCATAAAAACGAAAAATATCGTTGGTGATGCTCGTAAAATGATTGGCCGCTGCTGTGCAACTGTCTCTCGCCAAGGACGAGAGCAATACCGAGAAAGGAATAAGAGAAAACAAAACCTAGTTCCGCTAGCGCCAGAGCAAAGAGACTCAGGTTCATGCGATCCTGCAGACCCTGGTGGTAGAAGACGAAACAGTTGATGGTGTTAGCAACGATGCAAAATAGTCCAATGAGAGAATAGACAGACTCGATGAAGACTGTGACTATAATGATTGTGGACGGAGACTCCTTAATCATGGCATCCTCTGCAAAACTGTAATTAAGACTTGACTTGCACACATTGCTAAGGAAGCAGAGAAGGATGGCAGACACTTTGTCAGAATGACCCATGAAGCTGGGATTTAAGTGTCTGTTTCTGTAAAGGAAGAAAGCATGTGAAACATTTATTTTTAAAGTAAACTATCACTTTATAAAACTTCGTGAAGCTTAACAAATACTAAAAGATTTCTTTGCGTGGTTATAAACAACATAAGAAATAAAATAAAATAAAATAAAATAAAATAAAATAAAATAAAATAAAATAAAATAAAATAAAATAAAATAAAAGAAAATAAAATAAAAGAAAGAAAGAAGAAAATACGGAACAAAGGACATTTTTGTAACTCACAGTTTAAAGTTAGAAACAAGTTGCTTTTTTTGTAACTGCTACCTGCAACATTGAGTGTCAGGTATCTCATTTTGAAGAAGACCCGCCTTCTATTGCAATCGAATACCTACTGAGGGACTTGTCTTGAAATCCACACTGTATTGTATTTTTTTAAGCAGCGCGCAGTAGGGGTCCTCCCTTAATGTCTGTAAAAACCTATTTACCCGTCTTCCTTTTTACCACGTATACCAACAGTCATCCCTTCTTTTTCTATTGTTTTACTTGTAATACTTATTTTGTTTTATTTGCTTTGTTTTTGCTTTCCGTTTAATTTTTTTAGGGTTTCGCGTTTTTGGTTGTTTTTTGTTTTTGTTTTGTTTTGTGTGTGTGTATGTGTGTTTAGTTTTTCTTGTTTTTTTTTTTTGCTTCTGTTTTTTGCTTCGTTTTGTTTTGTTTGTTTGTTTTTATTTTTGCTTAAGACATTGTTACAGTCTATAGTCCTGCTAACTAGGGGTAAAACCTCCATTCCTACTTGACTTAAGCGCCTGTCACTGTTGCTCTCTTGTTGCAGATTCTTCGTGCGTCTCGGTCTCTGCACGTTGTGAGTCAACACTGGTGATGAGGTATGTAGCAGGTGTCCACCCGGCACACCAATCCCTCTCCTCACCAACTGCCCCACCTGATTGTCCGTCGTGACATCAGCACACGTCCTGCCAGCCATGTCAGAGCGACTACAGCTCCACCCGGGGTACAGGGAGATATATAATTACCTTCTAAAGAAAAATAAACCTTTCACAGTGTGCGAGTAGCTTATGTTTTATGTTCCTGTGCGTCTCGCTCACTCCAAGTGATGCTCACACTAGTTAGCCAACGAAGTACACGAGACCGAAGAAAAGTGCTGAGGAAGATTTTGTTTCTTTTTCGATGTTCTCGTAGCTCGTCCGATTTTCTTTGCATTTTATAATATCAGTATTCCTCCATCACCAAGACATCACTCATCAATCATTCATAAACTATCCATCAAACATGTAACAATTATTCATTTTATCCACTAATCGTATGTCAGTCCCTTTATCCACGAAGCCCATCGCTATTATCCATTATCAAATATCCATCAATCATTCATCTCTTCCATACATCGTCAACAATCAGTGACGGCTATTCCAGTTCGCCATGCTAGTATTTTCTGTGACAACTGAAACACGCAGTAAAAAAAAACAAAAAGCAAGTACACATAACTTTGTTGTTTAATTGCAAAAGAAATTGCATTTCAATTTGTTACAAGCCCTGGTACAATAAAATGAGGACATAAACGGTCTAGAGAAAAACGAAAAACACAGGTTGTTACCAGTAATGTAGAATATCATTTTTCTCCAATGGCAAGATGTGTAGATGGCTTATTATGGTCTTGGACAGTACTTAACAGATTCAATCACCTGAGAAGAAATAATATTCTAGAGAGTAAATTATATCCTCAGTTGCTGGTGACCTTAGGCGTGCACAATCATTTAAGATTCTGTAGAAACAACAATTACTGGAAACATTAATACAAAAGAAACAGTTACTTCAAGTAAGTAGCTTTAAACTAGTCTCTACATTTAATCTTTTCCTAGGTGCAGTAGTCTATGACAGTAGGTCGCTCGAAGGGAATCTTCTAGCATACTTTACTACCTCAGAGGTGTGCACCTAGGTGTTTCTTCAGCTTTCTCTGAGGTATCAAGACCTCCAGCCTAAAACTACATCCGAGATATCTAGACTGCACCCAAAATTCATCCACTTCAGCGCTTCCCACTATAATTTTAAAGAACACGATGGTGTAGATAATATAATAAATAGCCCTTTACAACTTTAAAAAAAACAGTCCTAACGGAATTTTAAAAATAGGATATTAAACTGTTTTACCGACTGGCGTGTTATCTGTCGTAAGAACTTCGTTAGTACACCGATATATTGATACACTAGAAATAATCTCTCTTTCATTGAGGAATCAGGATTGTAAGCATGACCGACAAACAGGATGCGGGAAAAAAATCAAATCAAATTAAATTTTATTGTCTGTCTCAGAATATCTAAGGCAGATTTTTTTCCTTTTGCTCACAAATAAACATAGTGTATGTATATATATAACATACAATATCATTGGATGACATACATACCCATACAAGACATTCAACTCACATGCACACCTACACCTTTTCACATATGCACATGAACCTCCTCAGAAGGATGCCAGGTAATGTTGTTGATCAACAACACCTTGTGCCTTTTACTTAGGGCAATCTGTATCGCATGTACGATGGCAACAGCTGAAATTTGGGATGGAGAGATTGTGTGTGGTCTGAGGTGTTTTTGTATGCCATCTTTCTGACTGTATAAAGATACAAGTCAGCTGTGGTGTAAAAGTAATTCTATTTGTTTTGAGGCAGGCCAGAAGAGACCTGTCATCTGCATACTTGACAAGTCTTAGAATATCATTGTTAATGTAATCTCATTACAGAAAATAGGATGGTGGTAAGCACACATCCTTGATGGGTACCTGTGTTGAGGATCTGCTCGTCTGACAGAATAATTACATTCATTTACAGACTTACCATACAGTACCAGTTGGTTGAACTCTCAGACCCACCATCTGTGGTTGGTCCTTCAGAAGAGATCGTATCTACAGAACTAGACTGGTGTCTACATCCATGTCTAAGGAGTTATACAAGAAGGTGTGGCTGGACCGTGTTCAAGACGCTGGGAAAAAATTCTCCATGAAGACAATCTGAACATAGGTGCCAGAGGCGTCCAAATATTGTAGGATAGTATCTAAAACAGTGAGAGTGGCATCAGACACTCCCCTACATGACCTGTAGGCAAACTGCAGAGGATCCAGGTGATCAGTTATAGTGGAGGTTATCAAACTTCCCACAACCCTCTCCAAACACTTGTCCATGACAGATACGAGAGCCACAAGTCGAAAATCTTTCAAGTCTGTAGCATTAAGCTTCTTTGGCACTGGTATTACTGTTGATGTGTGGGGGAAACTGAGAGAGTCAAGGGAAATCTTGTAAAGACACCCCCTAGCTGACTAGCACACTACACCCCCTAGCTGACTAGCACATTACACCACCTAGCTGACTAGCCCACTCCTTTAGAACCTTGCCTGTCACTATGTCAGGTCCAGTTGCTTTACGTGGGTTAACATAAGAGAGAATTCAGATGACATCTCCATCACAGGCTGTGACAGTGGCTTCCGACAGTGAAGACCAGACATGATCTACTTATTCACTTTCTCCCATCAATCCGCTCTTACCAAGTTTCGAGTTTGTTTTAACGATTCACAGCTCAAAAGATCTTACGGAGAAGTGTAGCTGGTAAGTAGTCGCCTGCTTTGGAAAAGTTTGTAGAAAGATGTGATGAGGTGTAGAAATTTTCACCTAGCGACGGTTTACAATCATGTCATTAGTTCACCGTGTGGCAGAAGGTGTGAGTGTTGGTGTGTAATAGTCAATAACATTGAGCGTTTGAAGATGAGCAGTCATTAACGGTAATGTTCTAATTAACGGTCTAGTTGTATGCACGAGCTTCCGACAGACAAATTTTAATATTGGTCGATTTGAGGAGTTCTGTGCGGTGTATTCAAAAGTGATGGACAATTCGTCACTGTCTGTGTTGCTGTCTATTCGCTGCCCTGCGACTTACGACGAGCATTTATCTTACAGGTGAGGCCTACCTGAATTATCAGAATATTAGATTATCAGTTTATCGTTTTGATTGTGCATATCGACGGGTAGATTGAGTTTGACAATACATTCTCATCATCCCAGTAGGTGGCTTATCAGGATAGTGGTTTCCGCTTATACAATCTTGAGTCCAATGGACATATTGTTCAACACATTGACAAGTGATGGTACCAGGTCTCTTATCGCGGGACACAGCCGCAGTACCCACATCTTCATCCTTTTCATCCGTTCTGAAAATATTTCTCGTTCCTTTCGTTTCTGACATTAAATGTCAGTCAGCCCTTTCTATTTTTCAAAACCACACACACACGATACACGCACACCCTCGCTAATAATAATGTGAACTCTCCTCACTGAAACGTTTTCATGAGTCACTTGTTTAAGCGTTCACGTCGATCTCATTTACTTATGTCACGATAAGCATATCATGTAATTGTCTTCACGGGGATAGTTTACTACTAAACATCGATACCAGATGGTCACCGAAATAAATGGTTTGAACAACCAAAACGGGATCCATGCTTGGACAACAGAGCTAACACATAATGCTGATCCAAAGCTGAGTTAATATTTAGTGAAGCTAAGGCTCGAGTTACAAGCAAGTCCAAATCTTTGTCAATGGCTTTTTGGGAGGTAGCTTTTTAACATTTAGAAATTAGCAAGGTGTTTTTTTTTTCTCTCTCTTACACACATGCTTGCACAAAGACCACTCTCTTCGGGATTGCATTGGATTGCTACAATTCAATCCACACATATCCTCACTCGCTTTGCTTACTACACATCTTCCAGTGCTTTACTCCTAGGTTAGGCAACTGAAAGTACACCTATTACATTTTTAAAAAATCACAAACACTGGTCAACGAAACTACTTTTTAAATACTGGCCTTTATTCTTCTATGCCGCTTGTATTACAACTGCTTTATTTTTTATTCTCTCCATATGCTAGCCTTTGTGATTAATATCATCTTTATACCTTTAAATATCTTTATAAATCAAAAGGGTTTTATGTTTCTTGTGCTTTTCAGCACTATATAAAATTCGTGCCGTATTACACACTTTTATCTAAATCACAATCAATTTTCACCAACTTCCAGCTTCCTGGGGGTCTGAAATTTTCACCAATTACTCCCTTCATGTGAAATTGCAATGTGAAGTCATTTTCAGTAATCCACAGATATTAAAATGATTTTTTTAAACTTGAGTACTAATAGACTTAGATATAGGGAAGAGAGATAACTGCTCCTCCTTTAGATTAGTAAACAGTAGGTTATCGCCCTTAAATTGTCCTATGACAAAATAAAATGGAAAAATCAATGCATTTTTTTAAATCTTAAGTAAAATTTGTAAAATTTTAAACACACTTTTATTTCAAATATACTAGGTCTTGGAATTTTGTAATACAAATAAAAGTGTGAGGGGCACTCCTGAAACTTGGAGCACTCGGGGCCCCTCACACACATTTAATATGTAGGGAAAAATGTCGATACCTAAAGAACACAATTATACTACTCCATGATCGTTGTTTTTGCTATATTTGTCGTCATCCTACTCCTCTTTCTCCTTCTCCTCCTCATCATCAAGATTTACTTTACCCCCATGGTATTGCTAATATTGTTGATCCTAATTTATGTATACGTGTACGTATACATTCCTGAGATTATCAGGCAGTATTATGATCACAATGTCTTTGATTGGTATCAGCAGCAGCTTACTAATGGTATCTTGAAAATTTCCCTGGATCACTTAAAGCCAAAATAAACATGTCGCATGTCCAAGAAATCGTATTTTAAGAGGTATAATATTGTTCACGTTTTGGCTTAAGACCCAGGAATACTGCGATACTACTACTCAGTAAAATATTGGAATTGCGATAACTATTCTTAACGATGAATTAGTACATTCAACATCCAGCCCGTGTGTTTATGGAGTGGAAAACTATGGTGTTCGAGATAATGCAGCACACAGTTATTTTACTAGGCAATTTTACAAATTACTAAAAATTTACTATTTTTAAAAAAACCAACGTGGAGGTACAATTTTTTCTTGCGTCATGCCATCTTGTCTACATTCTCTTTGCTCTTAATATTTTAAGATGCAGGTACTTTCCTCAGTCTTTAGACAACGGACGTTACTGGTTGCTTTTACCTTCTTCAACTGAGAACAAGTTAAGCTCTAATTTCTTCAACATTCGTTTTTCTTCTGCACGGTTCCATTTCTCTAGCAGCAAATTGAATGTATACAGAAAAGGATTTAAAGCTGAGTTTAGCGGCAATACAAAGATAACTAAAGCCACACTCGCCTCACTAGGAACAGGAATTCCCACAGCAGCCATGATGCTCAGCATCCCGACTGGAAACCAGCACAGGAAGTCCGACACCACCACAGTGGCCAGACGGCGAGCTATGATAATGTCCTTCGACTTCTTGGTCGTGCTTCCATCCATGGAGTTCATTCGTACCGACCAGTATATACACACCTGACCAACTGCTATGAACACAAAAAGGACCATATTAAAGATGATCATAACTCCGAAAGAGTAAGCACGACCTTTAAAACTTTTTCGTGTAATGGGCAAGGGGATGCAGATTCCATTTTGACTGTAAAACTCCCACTCAGACATAAAAGGGAGGAGGGGAACACCAGCCAGGGTAATACCTACAGCCCACACCAGTCCACATGCCAACGATGCTGACCTGCGCTGAAAACGAACCTCACTGAAAGGAAAACGAAGAACAATGAAGCGGTCGAGGGTTATGAGACAGATGATGAAGGCTGACACCTCGCTGGACAAGAGGGACAAGAAGCCGGCAACCTTGCACATCGGACTAACTCTCCACCTCAGGTCGTTCCACAAGTAGGTAGAACGGTAAGTTTCGTCTGCCGCCCCAACGATGGCCAGATACACGCCCATGAGAAGGTCTGATATACTCAGGTTAGTAACAAACACACTGAAACCTGAAACAGAGACATTCTTCTGAAGCTGTCTAAACAAAAAGCACCCGGCGTTGCCGGTGATTGACAAAACACAGAACAACCACAGGAACACCCGATACACATCTGATCGCAAGAGATCATCGCACGACGAAATTTCATCCACAGGAGCAAAACAGGAACCAGTTTCAAACGAGTCTGGAAGGTTCTGCCGACAACAAAGCTTATAATTATCAGCGTAAACAGTGCGAAGAAATGTTGTGGTCTTAAAAACTTGACTAGGAAATGTCTCCAGGGGAATATCTCTCATATCTATCTGATTCAACTTCGGAAGGTACAGAAAACCGTTTTCTGTTATTGTTTGAATGCGACTAAATGACAGATTTAAATTCTTAATGTTCGAAAAATTCAGAAATGTCCCGCCATCAAATATTCCGAGAAAAGTGCGACTTACATCTACAATTTCGAGATTTTTGTGAAAATAAGAAATACCGCTATTAATCAGAGTTACAAGAGGATTACCAGCTAGACTCAACTCTTTCAAACTGTTTAATAATGTGAATGAGGCAAGGTCAAATGTAACTATGTAGTTATCACTAAGATCAAGAGTCTGAAGATTGGGAAGATAAACGGATTTAAATGAAGTCAGTCCACAAAATGCCAGACTTACCCACACAAGATACAGATTGGACGAGAAGTTGTTCAGGTTCATACCTGACCTCGCACCGTCTACGTAGCGTATTTGGGGAAATTTTTGAGCCAGAAATGCTTTTTCACAGACGACTGCCAGTCCTTGACAAACACACTCATCGGGACATTGCAGTCCACAAAATATTTCATCGTCATGTTGCGGACACTGTGGCCAACCGTCGCACATGTTGTCGCCATGGAGACAAACACTGGATCCGCGACAGCGATAGAAACCCGGACAAGTGTATTGCTGGCAGTCCTCCTCGTCCTCGTGGGAGGGACAGTCGTATACACCGTTACAGCGCACGTACACGGGGAGACAGAAATCGGGATCAACTGCACAGCGAAAGTGTGTTTCTGGACATGGTTCTGAAGGTGCGAGAGGCACTTGATAAAAATCCCCGTGACCGTCAAAGAAAGTAACAGCTGGACCGAATATCCCCACCCTTGTTGGATATCTAGTGAAATATATGTGTGTGCAATCTTCATCTGACCCGTCCCAACAGTCTGCATACAAGTCACAAAAATTGTTATAGGGAACGCACTGTCCGCTGCTGCACGTGAACTCCTCGCACTGAGGGTCGTGTGTGCAAAAGTCTTCGTCCGATCCGTCCAGGCAATCTTCTCTGAAATCACACACCAGACTGTAGGGCAGTGTGCTCAGGCGATCGACACAAATAAACATTAGAGTTTTGACTGAAGCGTCCAAACTATTTGTATATCGGCAAGAAAAGGGCAGGCCACTTGTTCCGCAAGCACTCTTGGGATCGCATCTTAAAAATGAGTGCGTCACGTGACCCAAAGGACAGTAGGTAATCAACACATTCGAATTGTTCCAAGCTGTCGACGTCTTTATGTCGAAAATGTGGGGTAGAGATTGTGTGGCAAGTGTTTCCAGTTGAGCATCAAACTCACACACCGCTGTGGCTATGTCCAAAGTACACTGACCCACCATCGTGTTTAGAGGGTGGACGTAGTTATAAGCACCACAAATATATCTCGGGAGATCATAATCCTGATAAAAGTTCATGAGATACGCGATTGTGTTATCTTCCCACTTGAAGACATATTCATAGTACTTGGGCCAGTTTGTCTTTGATGTTTCTAATCCAATTAGAGCCAAATCGTGTCGTTTACCGTACTTGAATATTTTTGAAAGCGCTACCCATTCCTCTTTAGTTTTAATGCTAGCTAGGTTTCCTCCAAGCTTTGTACATTCATCTTCTATAAATTCCCCTATGCGTAATTCAGTTTTTCCGACTGCCCTGTAACATTTTCTACCAACGGAAACCGATCCATTGCATGCTGGACTGCTGAATAAGCAGTGAGGTCCCTCGTCCTCTCCTCTTTGGCACTCCTGCAAAAGGTTGCAGTCCAGATGTTGTTGGAATGTGCTGTAGTGGGGAACGGAACAATCCCACAATCCACTGGTCAAACGACGAGGAGCTTGAGGTGAAAGGTGAAAGGTAAAGATGATTTTGCGTCCAATGCCATCATACATTTTTTCATCCAAATGAATAAGAATGTTTGTTTCAACAATTACTGGTTCTTTCCATACCTCATAAAATGTTTTAAATAGGACCAAAGATCCTGAGCTATCTATTTTATATAGCACTCTGTCAGTTTTTCCGTAGTCGTGGACATTGTCCAGCTCCTCAAGCAACGATTGTGTATGGCTGATCATCATCACGTGACCCACTGGTACAGTAATCTGACGAGTGGCATTAGTACCACAGGGATATGTCTTGTTATCTTCATAACCATGGGATGTCACATAGCCCGACGTTGGTGATGTAAAGACGATGGGAAGCAAGTGCAAGACCTTTTTGTCCACAGCCTCGAAGTGCACTTCAAACTCTACAGTAAGTGATGCGTTTTGTAGACTGTCGTGGAAGAAGAATGTTTGTTTGTTGAGGTCACTTACAGCCACGTACCTTCGTGTCTTGGCGGTTGTGCACCTGTATTCAAGCGTTGGACATACCGTTAAATTATTCACAACAGTGACTGCAACATTAGTCAAGCATAGATCCGAAAGGAAAATGATATAACTGGAGACCACATACCCGGCAGGTACCTCCACGGACCAATCACAGTCTGCGACTGATCTGGAATGGTTATACCCTCCGGAATTTCCGTAGATTGTGCCTCTTACACCGTGAAACTGAAAGACGTTGTTAAAGTCGCAGTCGCTGATGTTGAGTTGAAATGTTTCAAAAACCTCAGTGTTTGGTGTAGTCTGAGAAGTCTCAGTTGTCTTCCCAATCAACGTTTCCGTTATAATATCATTCGAATAGCAGGAATGGTTCAATGCAAATAGTAATGCAGCCACCAACATTTGCTGTTGTGAGAATATTTGTGTACAACTCATTGTTTGTTTTCTCTTCGTGAAGCACAGACTCAGAATCATTATTACGGAAACTCAAAGATGCGCCTGGATAAATGGTTTAATAATTTAATATTTTTTAAACACAAGTATTCAACATCAGGTAGATTTGTTGAATGTCCAACTCCAAACATAATACTGGTATTACTCTATACTTTTTATTCTGAAAGATGAAGTGATGATATCTACCAATAAACCTCTTGCTTCCATTTGTTATGTCCAAAATTAAAACACGCGTTTCGTATCATGCTTTCGCCGAACTGTATAAGCTGAACAACATAGAAAAATTCAGTCATGTCTTAGAAGTCAAAGTTGTGAAATAATACAGTGCTACACGATTGTTGAATTTTCTCTTTCACTTAGTCACATCTAGTTAAATGTTGTAATACGCTTTTGAAAGGTGGACATCGGTCACTCAATCGAAAAATTAACCATCTGTCCTCCTGTTCTTTTCTTTCAGAGAAAAGGACGAATTCAAAATGAAAGGTTCAAAACCAGTCAGCAACAGTCGACACAAATACTTTGTGCAATAAGCGCATCATGTTTAGGAATTCGACAAAATTCTTACTCTAGAATCGTGTTGCACGCAACCTATTAAAGTAATAAAATCTAAGAGACTAGTCATTTATACTTTACAATTTGTTCCTAAATATACTGTCAACTAAAAATTGCTTTTCTGATATATTCATCAGCCGTCCGAGGGCACGCCCAAAGCAAAGATTCCTCACGAAAGTTTCATGGATTATTTTGTCAACTCAACCGAAAAAAAGTACTTATGACTAGTGGCAAAAAAATTCAGGGAGAAACACATGGTTATGCATTGGATTCTAATTTTCTTTCTTCAGTTCCAGAAAATATATTTTGCGCGCGTTCAATTTTTAATACAAAAATTTAATGAATGATGATGGTACATTACTAACGGGATAAAATAAATCATCAATCTGAAGAGTTAACTGAGTCATCCACACTTTTAAAAATATCTCCTTCCCAACTGTAAAAGCTTACAAATTTTATTTTAAATATTTTCAGTTCCAAATAACTAGTAAAAAATTGTATTCACAATTTGTTTTAACGTGTACATTCCGGGTATCCAAAATCTGTTCGATAAATGTCGATCTAAGCATGTAAATAAATACCTTCCTGAAAAATCTACTAACAATGATAAGAGTAGGAGCTGGTAATAGTTTACTTTCTGTAAACTCTGCCCCTCAGTGCCATGATGTGAGATGTTCTGACACACTTCATTCTTGTCACTAACAGCAGAATGGTTCACTTGTAGGAGGGATTATACCGCGCCTGGGATAAGAAAAGAAAAGAAATGAAAAATTAATTTGAAATTGTATCTTAAAGCAAAAAAAAAAAAATTTATCAGAAATGAATTTATCTCGAAACATTTCTTTACTTTTTACAAGTGCGATCTATGATCTCTCCAATACTAAGGAAGACTGTTTCAGCCGAATGTAAACTGTGATCATCATGTCTAGGGAAACGTTCTCTTTGCAAAATAACGGGCAAAAATATGTCTTGCTGGTTATGTTTCTGGCTTCAAGTGTTTGGCAAGATTTTCACTATGTGTTGTGCGTAAATACAGAAACAACAGAAAACCCTGTAAGATTGACTGATGACAAACAATCTACTTACGGAGTAAATGATACGATTGTTTCTGGTGCCAGCACATTTTCCGATTCCTGGACGTCGCTGGATGTGAAGCAGCTCACGACCCCTCACATCTACAAATACGATGACACAACTCAATTGAATGAGCAAAATAAATCAGAAACATCATTCGAAGTGACGGAGGTTCACTGCGTGACACAAAGACCTATTACTTTTACCGGTCACGCGGGCATCATCCACGGGCTTGTCCGCAATATAAACTGGCCAAGACAAATACCGCAGTACTGCATTCTTAAGATTGTCGTTCCTGAAGGAAAATACGTGCAAGCCACTTTGGAGTATGCTCTCAACTATAGTAGACCGACTGAGAGGTTTTCCTTTACAACCTCAGAAGATCCGAATTTTATAAATCCAAAGACCACTAACAGTTTCAAAACTTATGGACGTTATATTCCCTTCTTGCTGAGCGGTTCGAATCAATTTTTTTTTCGAATTATAACATCGACAAGTGTGATTGAATTTAAACTTAGGTTTATTGCCAACCAGGAGGACTTGCGATCAACGCTCCCACTTGTGCGCACGTCGCCTACTTCCGGTTACGTCACCACGTGGGGGTTTGAGAACGACAACGGACAACCGTGCGTTGTGAATGCTTCTCGTACTGTTAATATTCCCCTCAATCATGTGGCCATGATCAGTTTCTCTTACATCGAAGTTCTTTATGCCCCTAATTGTGGCGTTACTTCCATAAAACTGCAGGAACTTGACAATAATGGAAACCTTTCACAAAAGATTGAAATATGCGCAAATGTTGTTATTCCAGCATTGGTGTTGAGTCGATCTTTTCAAGTTCGCTTCTATAATAACATATGCTTTGGGAAAGGTTTCAAGATGATATTTTCATTTCATCCTGTAAATAAAACACCAGCAAGGCTTGACAGCGGGCTGTGGGATTGTTCCGTGCCTCATTACGACACATTTAAACAACACCTTGAGTGCAACCTGGAGCCGGAGTGCCAAGGAGGAGAGGACGAGGGGCCACAATGTCCTTTCAGTAATACCGCCTGTAACGGGTCCGTTGCCGTAGGACACAAATGCTACTTTCTCCTTAAAGACACAAACACAATCAGCTGGTTTTTTGCAAGGCAGGAGTGCAGAATCCGAGGAGGCAGCCTCGCTGTCATGAAGACCAAACAGGAACGGGATGCTTTCAACAAACTCTTTCAGTTCGGCAAGATTCCATACTTTATGCACATAGGCTTAAGCTCATACGACGGTACCTTGCCCCCACAGTACAAGAAAGTCTTGGCTTGGTCCGATGGTACTATTGCCTATGACTATACTTACCTCACTTCAAGCTTGAATGCATATATATCGACTGAACTTTATTACACTTTCTGTTTTGTTTCAGTTATATATAACTCAGACTATTCTTTGCAGCTGTGTAATGTTGGGGTCACTAATACTATTCCGCTGTGTGAGTTACCCGTTACAAAGAATATTCACCAAATGTCTATCATAATAACACCCGTCAGTAATCAAAACATCTTCAACAGTAACAACAACCTGTACGTTTCGTGTCCTCAAGGTCACTTTACTTTCAGCTTCCTGTCATGTGACGAAGCTAGTCATTGTGGTGCTCAAAGACTTCCCCTGCATTGTCAGACCTGGTTAGATAACAAAGTATCGGTTGTGACTGCCATGTTTGAGTGCTTTGATCGCAGCAGCACTTTGCCCTACAGCCTTGTGTGCGACTTTAGACCGGACTGTCTGGATGGATCTGACGAGAACTTTTGCACGCGCGACCCTGACTGCGACGGGTTCCAGTGTCGTAACGGTCAATGCATCGAACTCAGCAAACGTTGTGACGTCAACAGGGACTGCTGGGATGCCTCGGACGAGGACTGCAGCAAGATTCAGAGATGGCCTCAACCCTATGTTACTGCTGTTGACCCTCCAGCGGTAATAGACTTTGATCAGCAAGGCGATCTGGTCTACAGGACACTGAACAACTCTGACCCGTGTCCAGATACGCACTTCCGGTGTCCACCTGACGGCTATTGCCTGCCTATTTACGTGCGATGTAACGGTGTGTACGACTGTCCTTATCACGAGGACGAGAAAGACTGTGCGAGCTACGCGTGTCCGGGCTTCTACAGGTGTCGCGCCTCAGGTGTGTGCGTGCACGCGGACCACATGTGTGACGGCCGACCACAGTGTCCACAACACGACGACGAACTGTTCTGTCAGCTCAGCTGTCCCCAGGACTGTCTGTGTCAGGGTCTGTCGTTTATATGCTCAGCAGTGTTCGATGTTCAAACCTATCCTTCCATGCGTTATTTAGATGCTCGAGGCTCTGGAATGTCAACCACAGACCTTTCTCCAAGCATCTACCTCGTGTGGCTTAGTCTAGCAGCCTGTAACCTACACACACTTTCCAACATGTCCCTCCCTAGCCTTCAAACACTTGATGTGAGTGACAACCTCATTAGCTCGCTTGACCTGTCGTATTTCATGCAGTTTGAAAATCTCCGAGTCCTGCGTCTTGCCGGAAACCCCTTGCAGTCCTTGTGGACCAGTTACACGCCAGGCCCTTTCTCTCTGACCCATCTTGATGTGTCACGAACTCTGCTAAAGACCTTTGAAGGTGAAGTGTTCTCGACTTTTCCTCACGTCCAGTATCTGAACCTATCTTTCGCTTTGCTCAAAACAGTTAATTCCGAGAGCTTTAGTTCCTCTCAAAATCTGGTCGAGTTGGATCTCAGGGGAAATGATATCAAAGCAATTCAAAGCGAGGCTCTGGGGCATCTGATGTCCCTGCGGACTATTCACGTGAGCTACTACACCCTTTGCTGCGAAGAACTTCTACCCGATGTCGAGAATTTACTTTGCTTTTCACCCAACGATACTTTCTCTTCTTGTCAAAACCTTTTACGTTCGAAATCTCTTGCCATCGCCCTTTGGGTTTTATGCGTCGCTTCATTGGCAGGAAACATTTGTTGTACTTTTTACATTGTTTTCATCGAAAAAGGAAACGCAAGTCCTGCATTTAGCACCTTGATGATAAACTTAAACATCTCAGATGTAGTTATGGGCGTTTATCAGCTAGTTGTCGGAACGGTAGATCAGGTGTATCGAGATCATTACCTTTGGCACGAGCCGTCATGGACAGGCGGATACCTGTGTCAAATCGTCGGTTTTGTGTACTTGGTATCTGCCGAGGTATCTGTCCTTACACTTTGTCTGGTGTCTGTAGAACGACTTTTCGTGATTAGGTTTCAGGCACATGTTTTGCAAGACCGTTCATTACCTGTGGTTTGTTCTGGCACTTGGCTTATCTGTCTTTTTCTCTCTCTCGTACCATTTTTTCCCTTTGTCTCCCATTGGGATTTCTATAGACAGAACTCCGTTTGTGCGCCTCTACCAGTGCATAGCGATGATTTTATCGGCTGGTCATATCTCCTTAGTGTTGTGACCTTTAACCTCGTGTTAGTCTTGGTTGCCGACCTATTCCACGTCGGCAGTATATACTGTCTTTCAACGTGTATCCATAGCAACATGGATGAAACACAGATAGAGAGATCACTAGCTCGGCGGTTAACCCTTTTACTGCTCACTAAAACTTTATCTTGTTTACTCCTGACCATTATAGGGGTGACGACTCACATGGGCATATCATATCCTCTTGACCTCATCAGCGGTGTGACTTTGCTAGTCTGCCCTCTCAATGCCTCCATCAACCCTGTCCTGTACGCCGTTGGCATTCTTCGTGAGACGAGAAGAAAATCTCAGAGACAGCGCTTGCTGAGGATGCTAGAGTCTGTCGTCCAGAAACCCCAGGGAACAGGTATTTTGTCCATTAGCACACCACACCTTGCTTTTAAAAATTAAGTTACATGCATATCAGATATAAAGAAAAAGCCTAACTTTCTCTAGATACCAAGTAAATATGAGAACTTGTAAGTAATGAGTATGAGTCATGAGTAACTATAAGCCAGAAGTGGGACTGGCTGGGCTTCAGGCATACCAGAATACTTCTTAAATCGAACAGCTGTCAAAAATCTTAAATTATTGCAGTGTTGCAGCAGAAAAGGTTTCTTAAGTTTACACCCAGCTCCATCTTTTACTTCGATTTTTTCACTGAAACGAACCTCTTCGTTTTTCTCATTTTTTTCTCTAATAGTTTTATGCTTTTCTTAAAGACACTTTTCTGGCTGACATCATCTATCACAAACGAACTTTGCGGAGTTTGAGATGAGACTCATATATTTTAATATTTTTTGATAAAAAGAAAGAAAGAAAAACCGTGAGTGCGTGAGTCTAATGGAAGAGGGGACTGGTTTACAGCTTTACATTTGTGACAGAAGCTATTAGCTAAACTTTTCTCCTATGGACCTGAAAGAATTGCAAGAGTTTAACGCGAATTTTTCTACATGTCCATGGAAATAAAATTTTTGCTTGAAACTTTAAGTGTTTGTTATCAAAGTGCGAAAAAGAGTGTGACAGTAACTTTAAAACTTGGAGTTATAATAATAAACTGTGGCCACGATTTTTTTAAATTAATAAACATCGACAATAGCTTCTTTAAGTCTTATTTTTTTATTGTGGACATACACTGTTGAAGTTTCCCAAAGAAATCGGGTGTAAAGTGTTTCATACAAATTTATTTTATCTGACCTTACCTTAATTCCAAAGACGTCAACCAGGGACAATAAATTCAGTTATCTATATCAAAGCAACGGGAAAAAGTGCAAGAAGAAAATCCAAAGGAAGGTCGATGAAGCCACCTCGCGAACTGCTTCTGTTTTAACTCCTATCTTCTCATTTTCTTCCGTTTTGATGGCTGTTGTAGAAAAATAAATAAATAATACAATGCATTTAAGCATTTTTTATTCGTTTTCATATTTTTATATTTATCATGTTCATCTGTCTTTCAGCAAATGTGGGTGCTTAGATTTTTTAATCGGGGCTTAGTAAAAATATTTTATTAGCTTTTATGATGGAGAACCAATGTAAATCGCTTTAACAAGAATTGTTATCAGTACAAGTTGATTTTAAATTAAGTAACCGCTGTGTAGACAAAACGGATTTTGATGGGAGGTAAAGCAAACCCAAACCTCTATGGAGTGAGAAATCGGAAGTTAGCTCCCTTTCGGTAAGACGGTGGAGCAGGTATTATTTTGTAGTTTGTTTTATCTTTAACCCACCTGTTCATATTAACCCACTTGTTAATCATCATCATCATCGTCGTCGTCGTCGTCGTCATCGTCATCGTCCTCCTCCACCACAAAGGGTGGGGTGGGGGGAATTTCAAGCAGGTGCACACGTGCATACACAAAAAGACATAAGGCTAGATGTGCCACAAAAAAACTGATCGGTCTCTTTAATGTTCAGTCTTATTTCAGAAAATTTAAACTTTAACGTTCGATATTCTAACTTCCACAATTTAATCAAACGGCTTTCTCCAAAATGTATCGCTGCCACGTTAAAATTATCTGGAACAAAATCTTATATGAAATATTATCAGTGCTAATAGTCAGATTCAATAAAGAGCCCACAATTCACAGGGTACATCTTTTTCCCTTTCCTCTGCTTTTTCTGTTTTGTCAATGACAGAGATAAATAACAAACGAAAGCAGAAAAGAAAGGAACGAAAAAAATTTAAACAGAAAGAAAGTAGAAGAGAAAGACCAAACATAAAACAAATAATCTTGACAGATTTTAAATTATTTTACCTTCTCGGAAGCAAAACATCTGTTGACCAGATGCCATTCAAGATTTCCTATAACAAACATGGGAACTTAAGACTAAAATTTTGGTAGAAATATATCGTGAAAAGAAAAAAAACTTACACAAGGCCTATACTTCAAGTGTTTGGAGATGTGTATTTATAAAGTATTGAGGTAGTGTCATTTTAAACTATCATTACAATAGGCTCAAATCGCTTCTTTATAAAGTTCACATTGTAATCAGCTTTTGCTTGTTCTTTATCTTTATCCGCGCTTAGAGCAGACCAGACCTTATTCTTCTCTCCTGTTCCTTCTCCGTCTTCTCCTATCTCAAAGCCTTCCCACTAACACTAAACTCAAAACATAATTAATTTCTTCAGAAATTGTTTAGTTTCTTTCTTATGCTCATTGGGATGATATTGCTGTTTCCTTTGTGGACACGAAAGACAGCGTCAGTTGAAACAAGTAGACTTCCAAACATATAAAATCAGTGATGGAGATAAAAATTGCTTTTTGTTTCGTGTTTAAGCAATTTTTTTTAGGTTAAACGATCCTATAAACGATTGAAAAATTTGCTTGATAAATGTCAGCTTGATTTTTCGTTTAAGAATGCAAGACTTGCGAGTTCTGGGCAGAAAAATAGCAGAACTCATATTTGGTAATGTTTGTGGCAATAAAAGAATTAGCGTCAAATGCTAAACCCAAATGTTCTTATCTGGAATATGAGGCATGTTCTTTGTTGATCGGTTGATAGCCACCAATAACTGAACATCGATAACATCACAGAACCATTAGTTTAATGGCAAGTCTTTAAAAATTTTCATATATCCCATACTTTGTGGCAAACCATGGTTAAGAAGCAAGATGGCGTGGAGAGAACCAGATAACCTAGTGACATCACTCAAAGCTGACATTTGAACCTTGATGTAAAATTGGATATCCCAGCAACAGATGTCACCAACAACTGTGGACTAAAAGAATGACTATGTAAATGTTGCCATAGTCATCAAGATGTGGCAAGGAGGCTAAAACCTGGAGTGTCTTTATTCCTGAGTATATTTCTCTTTGAAGTGTACATTTTTAATCACATGTATCGCGTTTATCCGTCTTCATTATTTTTTTAGGTTTTTTTAGGATTCTTTCCTAACTTAAAAGTGAATTTAATACTGTCATCGGAATTGAATTTATCTTAAGTAAAACTTCAAAATAAAATTGAACATATGCTAATTTATCAGCGCTGACAAAGAACCAGAGTACAGTAATAAGTTGCCTTCACGTTTAATAATATCCCGTTACAGTTGTCATCAAGTTTACCTGAATTTTAAAAGCAGTCACCGCTATTATGTTAGTTTATTTTGAGGGTTGGGACGGTTGTCTGTCTTTAGACTAATTCTGTGAAGTGTTACACAAACAGTTTCAGTATCAATTGACTTGTTGTGAGGGCGTCGGTGTAGATTGTTTGAGAACCTAGCACTAGGCTGTTGACATTTTTATCTGCAACTTTGCTATAACAATGTTTACTGACCGTAGACAACAGTTTTCTGAAAGAATTAATACGAATTTTTTGTAGTTTTTATTGTATAGCTAAGCAGACGTTGGCTTACCGTGTAAATTGTGTGACAAATTTGTGTCAGAGAGGTTTAGTCTATATTCTCATCTTTCTTAGGATCCTCATGTCTGACTTTGTACTAAAAACTGATGTTGGTGAGCTCTTTGATGCGAATAGCTTGGCACTGCTTATCGTACACAAGTAAGTGATCAATCAGTGCAATATTCAAACAAACTGCGTACATGTGTTTATATTATTAACCACGCCATTGGTGAGACACTTATCATTTTAACATTTAAGGTGAGTAAAGCAAACTTCCGAACAACAAGAGACCTAGCTTTTACCTCCTTTACAATGCTAAACACTTAAACTTGCATTTATTTCTTCTTTTATGTCTTTTTCTTAATATTTATATGGCTGACTGCCTTACTTGCTGGGCCGGCGGTATTCTCCTCTCCCCAACTCGTCTCTTCCAGTAAACTAAGCAGATGAAGATGAGAATGATATTAATACTATTATTACTATTATTATCATTAGAAAGACTTCTTCATTCGAGCAAGATCGAAAATTTTAACAAATCTTAAAAAAGCCAAACGATATTTGAAAACCACGTAAAGATCCCAAAAGTTATTAAACACTGGTTTTGTAAACTATCACTGGTGGGTAGGCGTGAAATTTTAGTCACGATACCAGTAAGAAAGCAAACCAGAGGCATTCCGTTCTGACACATAGGGTCATGATCATGAGAGTAGACCAGAGTCTTTCCCGTATAAAGGAGAGTTTATTTAGTTATGTGCATGGTGATGTTTGTTAATATGTATTATCAAAACAAATGAGATATCTACACCAATTGCTGAGGATGAGGATTACTTTGAACTAAATTCAATAGAACAGGTTTGCATTGCACAGACTTTTAAAGGCTTTAAACAAGAATGAAACATAGGATTAAAGTGTAAACCCATTCAATAAAAAAAAATGGAGTCAGGTTAGTCTTCTGACAGTTTTGTCCAACATGTACAGTCCAAAAATAACATTTACTTACTTGCTAAGCAAGAAATTCCAAACTGTCGAATTAGGATTGATCAATGAATCCCTCTCTTACAGTTACAATGGAAGTAGGTTAAATTCTAAGGCCGGGTCAGAACCTAAGACAATAGAGCATGCGATATATCTCATGATGATGGTGATGATGATGATGACGACGACGACGTTATACAGATCAATATCACTTACTGGTAACGAAATTCAAGCTGGGAAAAACATTTAAGATTTAGTTATCTGCGAACGTATGGATTTCAAATATTCCATATTCTTTATTTTGCAGGAACAAAAGTGACAAAGAACTCTTCTATACCTTGAGGAGCGACTGTAATAGATGAGGAAGTTGACTGAACTGTTAGTCACCGACACAACGTTAGCGATTGTATTGCACAGCAAATAAAGGTCGGCGTATGGTCCGTAGGCTGCGAACTCTTCCACAAACAAGTGAACAGCTTTGATCATTACCACGGGAATCATTGAGGCCACGTAGACACACGAGGTGAGCACGAGAGTCTTCGTCAGCGCCACCTGCTGGTCGTTTAGGTCCCCACTCGTACAACTCGTCGTTCGACGCCATGTTATCGCGGCTGTCAGTTGAATCACAGTCACGAGGGTAGCTAGAGAAACTACAAGGAAAGTTACTATGGGAACAATGATGCTGAAAACCGTGTACACAATGGTGTCGACAAGATCCTTGTTGTTTAGCCACAGTTCAGAAGGAACGAGCTGCCATTTAGAGACTCCTCTGGTTACAGTCTGAACCACGTGATATTTTAAAGGCTGACATATAAAGCCCAGCTGAGAGAGTATAGCCAATATTACTAAAATAATTGCGATAGTGCGCGTCCTAATGAGTGACTGAGATCGAAGCGGAAATGTAACACATACGCAGCGCTCGACGGCAATCACCATGACGTACAGACCGGAAGTTGTTCGAAAAGCGTACATAGTACCCACGTAATATACAACAACAATAAGATATTGCTCTTCCCCGACTCCGAAGAGATTAAAATCTCTGGAGAAAGTAAGCAAGCTAAATACGATGTTGCACATCAGATACTGTAAGTCAGACATCGCCAGGGAGAAGAGACAGAGGTTCATCCGATCCCTCAGACCCTGGCGGTAGAAGACCAGGAGGTTGACCACGTTACCTGCGAGACCTAAGAGACTGATGACGAATTTGACGAATCCCCCAACTGTCAAACTAATAAACAGATAAGCAGGTGCACTGACAATGATGACCTCATCCTGGCTCTGATTGACACTAACCCTGCACATCTCGCTCTGAGGGCACAGCAAGTTTCTTGAGGTGGTCTGATTGTTACTGGCCATTCCACGGAAATAGCAACACCAACGATGGTAGTCAGTAGTATTTCAAGAAGCAAGGAAATTGGTTTGTTGAGTAATAAGTATATATTCGCACTCAATATCTCTGCCGGCCTAAATAAAATATCATGAAGAAAAATAAATTTTAAAAAATCAAAATAATTTACTAGAAAAATAACAAAGTAAAATGAATGAAATAAAGAGCAAAACAAAATTACCTATCTTACTAAGTCTTTCTGTTAGAACTTTTCTCGTTATTTGGTTTTTAACCTACAAAAAATAAATTTGTCTATTTTTTTTTTTTTTTGTATCTTGTTCTTGCACGTTCCATCATCATTAATTCACT
>SRHC01002595.1:0-44673 GCA_004794325.1 Pomacea maculata | reverse complement strand
GTTATTATTATTTTTTTGGTCAGTTATGTTTGTGTGTAAATGTTTAATTTTAATTTTTTTTTCTTTTTCTGTAAGATGTATGCACAACAGTGGGAGTGCTGTGGTAATGCTTCATTGCGCGCACACACACACAAACACACATATATGAATGGAAAGATGCATAAAACACATTAACGGTACATCGATAGGAAAGGTAAATAAACAAATAAAACAAAACAGTTGGAGCAGCTTTTGTGGTTGGATTCACGGACCTGTGCAGGTGCGTGGTCGGATGCAAGTTGTTTCGTGTCGATACCTGGATAAACGAGATGTTTGTGTGGATGATGAAACTTGTTGTGAGATGAGACACAGTAGAGCAGACAAATATTATCTTTCAGTTGCTACATTCGATTTATTCTGCAAAACCCCCAAAACAATATCATAACCTTCTTCTGTCGGTTAAAATAGTCTCTCTTGAAAGAGCGCATCATCATCATCATCCTCCTCCTCCTCCTCCTCCTCCTCCTCCTCATCATCATCATCATCATCATCATCATCATCATCATCATCATCCTCCTCCTCCTCCTCCTCCTCCTCCTCCTCCTCATCATCATCATCATCATCATCATCATCATCGTCTATAGTGTCGCTCGCTGTCATCACTATACAGGGGAAAGCATCTTTCTAATCTGAGTTCTTTGACGATGATGCAGGACGGTTAGCGCCTGTCACCAATAAAGTGAAGGTTGGATGTCCTGGGTTCAGATCTCGTCTCAGGC
Source organism: Pomacea maculata (assembly GCA_004794325.1). Lineage (NCBI taxonomy): Eukaryota > Metazoa > Mollusca > Gastropoda > Architaenioglossa > Ampullariidae > Pomacea > Pomacea maculata. Next base: position 43,915 of record SRHC01002595.1, on the reverse strand, counting down.
ACTCTATTCTTTCTCTGCGTGTGACATCTGTTTACAGGGCTGGTGCCTTGCCATGATACAACCTTACTTGCTGGCTCGGTGTAAACCACCAACCTCCCCGCCCCCACAATCCTGACGATGATGTGTTTGCCTACACGGTCGATGTTTACCCTCCAGTCGACATCCTCAGTTTGCTCAACATTCGACATCGGCTTCAGCAATTTAGCAATGAAAGACAATAAAAGTTGGCGAATCAACTTGCGGCCTCCCTCCCTCAGACTGCACGACACTCTGCCTCACCTGATCAGTCCGATAAGAACACAGCACACCTGCCTTCACATGCTGCTGTCAACCGTCGTCACAGCCGCCATCAATTCCATGTTATCTGCGATCTCTCAACACCACCCGGCCGCTAGTTACCCCAGCCTCCTGACCCCTCCCCCTCTGTAAAAGCTGTGACACTGGCTGGGGTCGTGTGTCCCCACAGGGTCTTGCGCAAGCAGGAGGATTCCCGTGTCGTCAACCTCCCGATGTGAGGGGAGGGGGACCCTCAGTCACGTGACCTGTGACTCATAACCTCGGATACCTCATCTCCGGTGTACCTATACACACGATCTGGGTGGGGTCAGACTAAATTTAGACACACGTTGTGTATAGTCAGGATTGTTTCTAAACTTATTGACTGAATTTATTGACGACAGTAAATCAACTCATTGTTGCCATGGATACAGACTCCACCGACCTCACGCTGGTGAGCATCACCTGCAAGGTACCGAGCAAATTCTACACAGGATTCGAACTCTAATAAATTTTAGAAATTTTCTGAAAGAAATGTTTTCTGTAAAGTCTTCATCGAAAGGTGTTCGCCGGGTTGTGGTCGCGGTGCCTCGATGGCTGCACGCGTCCAGCCAGAACAGCGCGACGAGAGGAGGTTAGAATGTGCGTCAACCGCTCTTCTCAGCATGTAGGCCGTCAGACCCACGTGACGCCACAACGCGCCACCTATGACGAGAACACACCCACCGCGACCCCGCGCCATTGGCTGAAGCAGATGACTGGGCGTCCCTATAAATTATCGCCGCGCGTCAAGGCTCCGGAGATCGCGTAAACAACTCTGAGCAAGGATTGTACAGTAGCGCCGCCTGGGGACAGCCAGCGCATACAGCTTGTGAACTGTGAACACTACACAGGTACCCGGACACCCGACTGCACACTCGTCAACAGGTGTACAAGCTCTCACACAACTCGATTTTCTTTGTGGTGAAGCAAGAACAGGTAAGCGTTGTCTTGTTGCGAGCGTTAGTCGGATCCATACTGTAGCGAACGAAGTATATACCTGTGTACGTGGGGGACACGTTGATTCTAGATAAATAAAAACTGGAATGACTGGGATACGAATTTTGTTTGTCAGTCTTTCTTCAGTTACAATGCCAACATCCTATTCCTTTAAAGAAATGTTAAAGAAATCTCCCAACAGCCACATAAAGGATTATTTTTACCTGTCCAGTGTGAGGAGTGAGGTTCTATGTTAGGATTGAGTGAGCGGGGCAGTCAGAATGTCGGCTGTAGCAAGGTCGCAATTACTAAGCAACGTGACGTAGGCTTCATTCTCGGAAATTCTCACCTGACTGCTGACATCCTCACCTGTGGGGGTCCTTCTTGCACAACAGAGGTTAGAGGTCGAAGGCAACTGCACAGGATGTAAGGCGGACCCTCCTTCTTATTCTCTTTGTATCGTTATTTCGGAGCTTTGGGATGGTCTTGAGAACCCCTCCCTCCCTACCTCACCTTTCTCAAACCTCCGAGTACAGTCAGGTACCCGGTCACAGACCCTTGGTCTATCTGCACCCGCGAAGACAGTCAGGTAAAATAATACTTAAAAAAACTGACACGTGATTCTCCAAGGACTGATAAAACATTTTGCCTACCTGCGCAATTCACCGATTTTCTGTTTGGATAGAAACGTCTGTATACCTTTGTGGGTTTAAAACGAGGCCAAAGTAAGTAAAATGTTTTATTGCGCAATAGTTTCTCACCTGCCAGTCACCCACCGGAACATTCTAAAAAATTTAGTGTGCGCAGTACCTTGCCTCGCCTTTTCTCTCCCGACAGGATGTAGTCGCAAACACACTGTACACCTCGACAGGCAGTCGATGTTCATCCAACATGTCTGACCTCTAGGTCAGTACATATCCCGCTATCTGCCCTTTGACCCGAGGAGAAAATTCGGTTTCATTATCAAACGTCTGTCTCAAGGCTGAAAGCTGTTGGAGCGACGCATTTGAAGACAGCAGGGAAGAGCGGAGTAGGAGTGGTGAAGAGAAAAACAAGCTTATTTTTCATCCTGAGCGCGATAAGCGGCCTTGCACTGTCGCAATCAGATACGTACATACGTAGATGTGTAGTCAGTGGCTTGGCAGATGAGCCACTCTCCTCTTACTGCCGTGGAAATAGGAGACGACAGTCGCGTGACGCATGGCGGGACTTGGTGTGACTGTCATCGGTTGGACATAATGACTGACAACATCGGGACGGGGACAGTCCTCACCAACCAGCCATGCGGCCAGCCAGCTGTCCTACACAGGGATGTCAAACACAGGCCGCAGCAAAGGTTGACAGGACTGTCTCGTGTGTTTGTTCTGTCGCCATGGCTTCACGTCTGCCATCTGACGACGAAAATCAATTTGTGTTCGCAGGACGCCTGTTGCCCTCTCATCTACACTCGCATCAAAGTCGTTATTGCTGAAGAGAAAATGCGTTAAAGATTGTTATTTATCGAAATAAAGTTAATCGTCGTTATCCTGTTTATAATCCTGCTTAACAGAGTCACCGGGGATTGTCATTAGTTCAACGACAGATGAGGTGAGCAGATGACTGTAGATGAAGGGTGGAGACATGTAGAGACCGGAAGGTGGCGCTAGAGGGACATCTGGACATATAACATTATATATTGCATTTAAACATCACAAAGACATGTGCCTGAAGTTCTGTATTCTTTGTGTTTCAGAAAAGACCGCCAAGATGGTTGCCGGGTGCGGGAACAATTGTATCAAGTACATCCTCTTTTTCGTCAACTTCCTGTTCTTCGTAAGTGAACGATGTACACTTTGTTTTGAAAGAAATACCTACAGCTCCTCACTCACCTACAGACATTAATGTATTGGTGTTAACGGTCAGGCAATGCCTTGCCACGTGACACAGTCTCTCTTTGTAGAACAGATGGAGGCAAGCTTGTGCTAGTGAGGATGAGGGGAGAGTGAAATGAGTGAAGGTTGCAGACAGGTTTTCTAGTTTCACTAGGGTTTGACCACTTGTTGACTTTTATAATTCAATGATTTCATTCAATAAACAGAGTCTCTAATGAGCTCAACAATATTTTCCTTTCTCCTCAGGTCATGGGCGGCGTGGGTATTGGTCTCGGTATCTACGCCCTCGTGGACAAAAACAACATGGCCGCCCTGACGAAGATCGACTCCTCGGGCAAGATCGGAGAGTTCAACGGCGTAGGCCTTCTGCAAGGAGGTGCCATCGCTCTTATCGTCGGTGGATCCTTTCTTTTCATCATCGGCTTCGCAGGTTGCTGCGGTGCTGTGAAGGAAATCAAATGTCTCCTGGGCATCGTGAGTTGTGTTCATTGTTTACTATCATACTCCTTATAGCTGCTTCTGTGAGGGCTGTCGACAATATTTGAGGGCGATAAGGGATAGGAAGATTTTTTTTATTGTCCAGCCAGCAAACAAGGCTATATCACGGTCTTTCAGCCAACTCTGAGGAAAAAAAAGCATGCTGGATATAAGATGTGAACTCTTGACACCCGACTATCAGTGTCCTGGTGACTATTGCGTTACGGTTGTGACACAAAACCTGAAAGCAAGGGTACTTTACTCCTTCGGGGTGGGTCTTGGCTGCTAGAATCGGTATCATGGACATGATATTTGCTCCAGGCGGATAGTCTCAACTGGGATGGTTTGAAGACCGAGGAACCTGTTGATTCAGATCGTGTCTTGAGAGTACCATATCATTGAATAAATGAATATTCGGGTGGAATGGGGTGGATTCATGACTGACGTGTTACGACCATTGCCATCATTTGATCTCTCGTTGAATATTAATAAATAGACTTACACTAGAAGCTTCAAAAATGATCTTGAGATATATATACATCAAGGTGGTATTTCACTTGTATTCGTTACATTTGTCACACACGAGCTTCAGGACTGATTACACTGTGACTGTTTCAGTACATCGGCATTGTCCTGCTCATCGTCATCGCTGAAATTGTTGCTGCAGCCCTGGCCATCGCTTTCAAAGACAGGGTAGGTTGGTGGCTAACATGGTCAATCATGTAACACAGACATCAGTGCACTTACACACTGCATGTTTCTTGACTGTTTTAATTTTACTCTCACAGGGTTACATCACTGTGGTTCTTAAAGACTATTAGTATGTGCATGTCCACATATTCCAGGTGACATGTAAATGCACAAACGTTAATATACACACGTACACACACACTGTATGGATCACCCACAAATACAATGCACACACTTACTTGTGCTCAGTCATGTACCAACTGCCTTCACCTCCAACAGACCACCGAGGTTCTAACAGATTATTTTTGAACTTTATATGTTTCTGTTTCTCATAATCATTTTGTTTATGTATTGACATTCCTTATAAGTCGGATTCAACGGATTGTACTTGGTGTCGTGCAGATAGAACAGAAGTTGAAAGAGGGGTTGGTAGATGCCATCAAAGCGAAATATGATGGTAACCTGACCTCCGGCGACGCCTTTTCACGTGCCTTTGACTTCGCACAGGTTCAGGTGAGAATGTTTTTTTTATCTTATAGAAACAGATCCTCATTTCAGGTCCAGCAATAAGCTTCCTGCCTCTCACACTTGTTCCTGGCGGTCATGGACCCTTGTTAAGAAGAGTGGTATTGTAATGGGCTAATGGCGGCTGCAAATAAAGTTTGTCTACAAAAACACATGTTTACATATCTGTCCTCCTGTCACGTGTACAAACACGAATGTGGCAGAACTGGTTTGTGCAGGTGCAGGACTGACCGTTAGAGCATCCTGTACATTCCAGCAATAGTCAGTCAATCCTGTGATATGCACAGTCGTCAGTCATGTGATATGTGAGTTGAGACATCCACAGAAAATGGAAAAATTCTGATTCACTGTCTGTTCATCTCTCATTCAGTTTGACTGCTGCGGTGTCGAGAACTACACCGACTTTGCGAATTCACCGTGGGACAAGAACAAAGGCAGCAACAAGGTCCCACAGACATGCTGTAAGGTGGCGGATAAGAACAAGTATTTTGACACCAACGTGTTGACTCTGGAAGACAACACCTGTCCTATCACAGATCCTAGCCTCAAAAAACTCAACACCAACACGGTGAGACAGTAGTGACAACGCAACAGTAAAATGTTGCTTAAATATGATTTTATGTCCCTAGGCTAGTGCTGCTCAAAGATAAATTTATTCATAACTTATAAAGACCAGGACACCTTAAACGGCAGATTTTTGTGATGTTTGTGTTCAGGGGGAAATTACAATGTAATGTAATGGGTAAAGTTCATTACAGGTGCACGGACAATGGGACACGAGCCAACACAAGGGAAACAATTACACGTGCACTTACTGAGCTCATACTCATTTACACACACACACGCACTTCCAAACACACAACACATACCAATCTTGCATACAACACACACACACCCTTACACCAGCACACACACACACCTAACACACTCTCACACACACACACACCCAACACACTCTCACACACACACACACACGCACATTCACATTCACGATTTATTTCAAACCCTACCGTCAATCATGATTGTGTCATATCTACCTAAGAGACAGATTTGTCTAAACTAAATTATTCTAAGGGCAAAATAACATCATTTTTGTAAAGATAAAACTAGTTTTATACTTGTATGTTATGTGTTATACATGGGACCTGTATGTTCTTCTTGTTGATGTGCAGCCATGCTATGGGGCCATCAGAGACTGGGTGATGAAACACGTCGGCATCATCATCGGCATTGGCTTTGGCATCGTGGCCATAGAGGTGAGTGGTGGCTTAGTGAGATTATTTCTCTCCTTGATTGCTATGCATTGTGGCAGTTAGTGGTACTGGGTGAGTTCAGTTACCTCTACCAGCTTAGTGAGACACTGAAGGTAAATAACACTAACAATAAATTAATTCAAAACAAAAGAGGCAACGGTTAGTTTGTCGGTTAGTTTGGTTGTTGTTTAAAATAAAAATCTTTCCGTCGTTGGTTACAAACACTTCGTCGCAGGTTTTGGGTGTAATATTTATTTATCTCTCTTAGGTTTTGGCTGTAGGACTGGCCATATGTCTTTACAAGGCCATCGACGGTGGCACTCACGCGTAAACCGTTTCACTTCCTGGCCACGTGATCAATGGTGACGTAGGCGTGTCCCCCTGTAAACTGCTGTTTACACAGTCTCTATGTTGTTTCCTCTTTAATTTGTTTGTTCGGTTTCCGTGTTGCATGACTGTTTACAAGTCTTGCACACAACTGTGAAGTAAGCAAGTTTGTGTGCAGACAGTCGGCCTCCCACAAAGCGGAGTTTGTTGTGGGCAAGGTGGGAAGGGGCGGAGAGGAGAAACGATTGATGCTTGATAAACTATTGAAAAAATAGATAAACACACAAGTGGATAAGTCTGACACACGATGGACTTTAATCTTCCGGAATGGAGCTATATAAGTATTATCACTATAATTATCTGTAGGGTCACCATTCAGAAAGTTCACTTTGTTGATACACATGTGGATTGTGCTGTGAGCACTGTGATTGTATGATGTCGGGTAGATTTTCTCTACCTTCACTGACTGTGGTCACCACATTTGTGTGTTGCTTCTGATGTACACGTCAGTGTTAATGGGAGTAGACAGGGTAGACAGCGGCTCTACCTGTCCTACCTGCCCCACCTACTGTCCACTGTACCTGTGTATCAGCACTTTTCTGTTGCACTGTTCTCACGACTGTTGTTGCTGCTCAGCAAACACCGAAATGAAATCAGTTTTGTTTATTGATTTGTTTTTACATATTTTTAACATAGTTTCTACATTTTCTGTACATGCTTTTCACCTGGCTGTACGTTGTGGTAGCTCTTCAACTAACGCTTTTACTGTCACCCTGTCGACCCCGTAGTTAACTATGACCTCTTAAAGAAGTCTGTAATTATTGTTTTTAAAATATATATAACTGATAAATAACTAAATGTTATTTTATTAGTTTGAGGAAGGTTATATGTATATCTTAGTGGTACATGTAAACATTTTCTGAACGCTTGTTTTTTTTTTAAAGTACTTATCAATATTGTTTATGTAATACATAATACCAAGACTATAACCTGACGAAGTAAGGTGAAGGCTGGGTCTATAAAACTGAAAAAAATTACAAACTTCAATGTCTGTTTTCTGCTATTTATAGAACCTGACATACTTTTGTGATCATTATTTTTTCTAACACGATGTTTCTGGTTTTATTACAGATAATTGCTATAGTATTCGCCTGCTGCTTGTACCGCGCCATAGAAGACTAACTTCTCACTAACACCACAAACTTGAAAAAGAAGTTAATACCTTGTTGGGAAACATGGACACCAAAGAATTTTCAGCCCGCGACGGATAAAACTTTCGTTTTTCATCGTCAACATCTCATTGGTTTTCATTCATTCATTCTTTTAATGTACGTCGACATCGTTGTTTAGTTTTTATTGACAATCCGTGCGGACAGAGAAAGGAACTCATTATTTTCATTGAGTTTTGTAAACATTATTTCTTCGAAGTAAAGTAAAGGTATCGGTGTCATTTCTGTTACTGGAAATTATTAAACATTAACTTATCTTTCAACTTTGTACAGCCAAACTATCGTTGTTGAAAAATCGTAGAGATTTTTGCGAACAAATGAACAAAAACTTTGCTTGTCGTCAGCTCACGTGTTGTGTGATATACAACTTTTGTTTTGTATGTTGTTTACTGAAGATTCCACACTTTGTGATTATTTACGTGTACGGATGACTGATTTACCAATAAAGCTACAAAACCACGAAGATTTGGATGTAAAGTGTAGGGGTACCGTCACAGCTCAGGGGGCACCTACCCGTATCTTGTCTACCTGTGGTTGGCTGACATGTTCAGGCGCAGGTACGTCAGGTGGTGTGACGTTCTCAGGTACATCAGGCAGTGTGACGTGCTCAATGCCGCCGGAAGCAATCACCATCAAGTCGCTGGTACAATGTTTGATAAATAACGATAAGGTTTTCGTCTGTGTTGTCTCACCCGCTGCTTAGCTCACCTGGGCTTTCAAGTCGATTTTTATTTCATGAAACTTATTCTGACCTTTAAACTCAAGATACAGTTCGATCTTTCTAAGAGAGGGGCCTACCGACATTTTGCACTGACTGTGGCCGATTCCCTTCCCTGGAACATCGACACTGAGACGAACTGGCAGCTTAGTCAACACCATCTTCATGTAAAAGTGAGGGTTAGGTGTAAAGACTCTGGAAGAGAGAGATGGCTCGAAAAGATCGCCCATTGAATGGAGGACGACAAGCTTAATTAAAACTCTGGAGCTGTCTTTCCACTGTCACCATGTGACCAAAGAAGATAACTTTGATGTGACTACATCATCTATGGACAGACTGCAGTAAAGGGAGACTACTCACTACAACCATCCCGTGCTTGAGTTACGGGCCGTGATGAAGAGTTTTGTGTGGCATCCAAACGCCTTGAGAAAACACTTTGGGAATTAGAGTTGAGCTCACGTGACATCGCATCTTTAGACACGTGACAGAGAAGAAATATTTCCCCTTGTGTGACATAATCTGCGTGGAGGCAGTCAACAGACATAAGCTACTGGAGATTTACAAAATGGAGAGAAATACTGACTGAAGTTATGTTGAAATGTCGATCATAGGGCTAGGTGAACATGACGCTGCCTCAAGCAAGGTGTTCAGGAAAGACCAGGCCACGAGTCCTCGAAAACTCAAACAAAACTAGACTGACAGAAATTTTTCCTTTAAAACAAATTTAAATTTCTGTTTTTGTAAATGGAAAATTCCTTTGAAATAAATGTTTTTACTAAAATATAGTATTTAAATGTTCTCTTTGTATAAATATATACACGTGTGTGTGTGTGTGTGTGATCATTGTAGCATCGAGACACATGCTTTCGATAAACAAAAAAGCAAAACTGAACAAAAAAAAACAAAACATTGAAAAATAACTCTCGCTATTGCGGTCACAAGAAATAATGTAATTTTCAGAATAAGATCAACTTTATAATCAGATTAATCACATTCAAGGCTTGCAAGTCAGGGAGTGTAAAAAAAAAAAAAAGGAAAAAAGAAAAACATCGCTGCACATGTACCTCAACAGGCAACTGTTAACAGATCATAAAAGAGTCAAGAATGACATGCACTCACCCGTAAGGTTCTTACTGCAGATAATCGCTCTCTTTGCAACTTTGAAGGGTGGTTCCATTGCCTAAATGGACAAAGACTGCATCTAATGCAATATTGTCATTCATATATAGCACCTGTTCAGTTACTATCACTTCTGCCTTGTGTAACATTTGGCAACTATTTTAAAAAATCGCTTTGGTGTGCGAGCAGTGGTGATTCCATCCTAGGAGATGGAAATTAATATTAACAATGCCTCATTAGTGAAAGCAGCCTATCGTCCTTCTATGTAAACTTTATGTGTGTGTTTTTTTAAGAGCACGATGTACACGCAAAGATATGTGAACGCTTTTATTTGATCATCTAGTGAAATATTAAGACATGACTATAAAATTTACTATGAAGTAAAAGTTTATTTTCGATTCATTTCAGCATCTAAGGAAGCATGTTCATTTACTAATCCAGCTGATTTAGTTAGCCTATTACTAACACACTTAAATTATTTTACTTTTATACTTATTATACTTTTATAAATAAGAAATGAACAACACTCACAACAGAAAAAGAAACCAGGTGACTATTGCTTTCTATGAACATGACTACAAGCTCAAGCCCTTCAGCGAATGATGGGGGATTTCGAGCTAATAACCCTTGGCTTCTTGAACATTACTTTTCATGGATAATATTACCTAACATAAAATTTTGTAATAAAAATTCAATTGCTCCTGTCATTTTCAGACCTATTCTTGTAGTTGAAGCCCCAATACTTGTGGCCGCGAATAGGTTTTTCGATTCTCCAATAGCTTTTTTTTTAACCTGATGTCTGTTTACTGCCTCCGCACAGTTTAGTCACACAAGGAGACATATTTCTTCTCTGTCACGTGTCTAAAGATTTGATGTCACGTGAGCTCGGCTTTAACTCACTAAAGTGTTTTCTCAAGGCGTTTGGATGCCACACGAAACTCTTCATCACGGCCCGTAACTCAAGCACGGGATCTTTATTGAGTAGTGAGTAGTCTCCCTTTACTGGAGTCTGTAGACAGATGATGTGGTCACATCAAAGTTATCTTCTTTGGTCACATAGTGACAGTGGAAAGACAGCAATGAGCGCTCCAGGGTTTTTAATCTTGTCTTCCTCCATTCAACGGGCGTTCTTTTCGATCTCTTTCTTTCTTTCTCGCAGGGTTTCTATTTCTCACTCTTGATGACAGATACCAAAATGCAAATTACACACGCCTTGCTTCTTTTGTTCACAATGATTGGAAATGAGAAAAGGTTGTGGCGTAGATTAAAGCCTACTACACCTGGGAATGGTCACATAGAAATATTCACGTAAGTTGGTTACATGATATACTATGATTAATATCTTGATAAGTATTAGTCTTTGTGCCTACTACGCGTATTATGCATGCAAGGATAGGAGTCTATAGTGGCGAAAATTCTTATATAGACATGATATATCATATCGTACCCTTATGAAATTGAGAGAAAACCTGAATCATTAAAAATATCGTATTGTATGGTTTCTTGCAGGGTCATCACACCTAAACCTCACTTTTATATGAAGAATGTATTGACTAAACTCTGTCAGTTCATCTAAGTGTGGCTGTTCCAGGGAAGGTAGGTGCCCCCTGAGCTGTGACGGTAACCCTACACTTTACATCCAAATCTTCGTGGTTTTGTAGCTTTATTGGTAAATCAGTCATCCGTACAAGTAAATAATCACAAAGAGTGGAATCTTCAGTAAATAACATACAAAACAAAAGTTGTATATCACAATATGTGAGCTGACGATAAGCAATGTTTTTGTTCATCTCTTCGCAAGAAATGCGGCGACTTATCAATAACAATAGTTTGGCTATACACAGTTGAAAGATACGTTACTCTCCAACAATATCCAGTAAAATGCCACCAGTTCCTCTAATTTGCTTAAAAGAAATCGGTATTTGCAAAAAAAAAAAAAATGTAAATTATGTTGGTGTTCCTTTCTATGGCCGAACGGATTGTCAGTGAAAATGATATCGAAGTAAATTAAAAGAAAGAAAGAAAACCAATGAGATGTTGACAAAAGTTCCCTCCATCACAGGCTGGACATTCGGTGGTAGCCATACAGTGCTCTGAGTTCTTTCTCAAGTTTGTGGTGTTGGTGATTGTAGTCGGCTATATGGCGCGGTACAAGCAGCAGCCGAATACTACAGCAAATATCTGTAACAAAAACAGAAACATCGTGTGAGAAAACTATGATCACAGAAAGTATCTCACGTGGGGGTGTTCATAACGGTCACTAGGTAAACGTTACAACACTAAAAGGTAAAGGACATATCAGAGAAAGAAACATTATTCTTTTTTCTGGTCCAAGCTGATTGAACTCGCGAGGTAACCGCCAAGCTGCACGGTAATCAAAGAGAGAAACGATCACAACGAACCACTGCTCACCTCTATGATCAAGATGATAAAACCAGCGCAGATGAGGTTGTGTGCGTGCTTTGTCACCCAGTCTCTGATGGCCTGATAGCATGGCTGCACATGAACAACCAGTCACAAACAGTATGTGTAACACATAGCAACAGAACCTACATTGTATATCACACTTTTCATCGAGACTCGTTACCAACTGCGTCTACGAGTTCAAGAAAAGTTGAACACTTCGCTTTTGCCAAAAACTTTGTCCATTTGCTCTAACATAAAGCAACATAGTTTAGACAAAGCATTCCGTGGATTTGACATTATCGTGACTGACGGTATTGTTGAAAAAAATCGTGATTTTGCGTGTGTGAACAAGTACGAACTTACAACTCCACATGTAACAGTTTCCCTTGTGTTATTTAGCACATAAGAATATACAATCATCATGAGGACCAGTTTAGTATGTTATTCAGGTGACTATTGTCTCACCGTGCCGGTGTTGGGGTTGTTGGTGTCAGGAACTTTCGAAGGACAGCTGGGGTCCGCCAGAGTCGCGTTGTTGTGATCAAAATACAGTTGCTTATTTTCCAGTTTACAGCAAGCCCTCGGGACATTGTCGTTGCCTCTAGACTCGCTCCACTTTGACCCCAGAAAGTCGGTGTAGTTGTTGGCACCGCAGCAGTCGAACTGACAGATGAACAGATAGTGAATCAGAATTGTTCTGTTCTCTGTGCATATCAAGTATCACACATCACACGACTAACTGTTGATGGAAGATGGTCATGTTTGAACGAGTGACAGGAGGACAAATATGTCCAAATTTTTTTTTTTTTTTTTGTAGAAAACTTTTTTGCCGCCATTACAATACCACTCTTCTTAAGAAGAACGGGTCCATGACTGCCAGGAACAAATGTGAGAGGCAGGAAGCTTATTGCTGGACCTGAAATGAGGATCTGTTTCTATAAGATAAAACAACATTTTCACCTGAACCTGTGCGAAGTCAAAGGCACGTGAAAAGGGGTTGTCAGAGGTCAAGTTACCATCATAATGTTCTTTAATGGCCAGCACCAGTCCCTCTTTGAACTTCTCTTGTATCTGCACAACAAACACAAAATACTTTCTGTCGCTTAATGAATCCCATTAGAAGTAATGTCAATACATAAGTGAAATCATTATGAGAAATAGAAATATAGAAAGGTCAAAAAAATTGTTTATTAAGACAGTTACACTTGATCTGGCACTGTCAACGACAAGAAACATGCAGTGTCTACATTGTATTGATGTCTGTGTTACATGCCTGACCATGTTAGCCACCAACCTACCCTGTCTTTGAAAGCGATGGCCAGGGCTGCAGCAACAACTTCAGCGATGACGATGAGCAGAACAATGATGATGTACTGAAACAGTCACAGTGTAATCAGTTCCATGACAGATGTAACGAATATAAGTCAAATATCACGTGAATAAAATATATACCTCAAGTTTATTTCGGCACCTTGCGTGTTGCAAAATAGCTAATATTATCATTGCACCATTGACACAAATATGACACCGGCTCCTGAAGCCAAGAGCCACCCCGAAGGAGTAAAGTACCCTAGCATTCCATGTCACCATGACAATGTTGGTCGGGTGTCAAGAGTTCACATCTTATATCCAGCATGCTTTTTTTTTCTCAGCATATGGCACCGGCTTACAGGGTCGGCTGATAAAGCCTTCTTGCCCTTTGTAATGTCCACCGCCCTAACACTGATGGTCAAGAACCACAGAAGCAGCTATAAGGTGTATGACTGAGAACAATGAACACAACTCACGACGCCCAGGAGACATTTGATTTCCTTCACCGCACCGCAGCAACCTGCGAAGCCGATGATGAAAAGAAAGGATCCACCGACGATGATAGCGATGGCGCCTTGCTGCAGAAGTCCTACGCCGTTGAACTCTCCGATCTTGCCCGAGGAGTCGATCTTCGTCAGGGCGGCCATGTTGTTCTTGTCCTTGAGGGCGTAGATACCGAGACCAATAGCCACGCTGCCCATGATCTGAGGGGAAAGGAAAATATTGTTGAGTTCATTAGAGACTCTGTTTATTGAATAAAGTCATTGAAACATAAACGTCAACACGTGGTCAAACTCTAGTGACAATAGTCGTTAGCAGAACACCTGTCTGTAACCTTCACTCATTTCACTCTCCCCTCATCCTCATCCTCATCCTCTCCCTCACTAGCACAAGCTTGCCTCCATCTGTTCTACAAAGAGATACTGTGTCACGTGGCAAGGCATTGCCTGACCGTTAACACCAATACATTTATGTCTGTAGCTGAGTGAGGAGCTGTGGGTATTTCTTTCAAAACAAAGTGTACATCGTCTACGTACGAAGAACAGGAAGTTGACGAAAAAGAGGATGTACTTGATAAAATTATTCCCGCACCCGGCAACCATCTTGGCGGTCTTTTCTGAAACACAAAGAATGCAGAACTTCAAGCACATGTCTTTCTGATGTTAAGTGCAATAAATATAATATTATATGACCAGATGTCCCTCTAGCGCCACCTTCCGGTCACTACATTTCTCCACCCTTCATCTACAGTCATCTGTTTACCTCCTCTGTCGTTGAACTAATGACACTATCTCCCCCCCCCCCACACACACACACCCATACTGGCAATGTTGTAACAGCAATACTTGTACTCATATCCCATTTCCGGTCAATTAGTAAGATTATCAGCAAGAATACGACAGTTACATTCCCGATCACTATGTTAAGCGGGAACTCCTAGAATACCCCTCCCCCTACCCCGGGTAACCTGCCGGTCCCAAGCCCGGATAAAGGAGGAGGGTGGAGCATAGGGCTAGGAACCCCACCCTGTAAAAAAAAAAACGCTAAAGAAACCGCAAACACAAGCACAACGAGAGCCTGGACGATTTAAACGGGTCTGATGTCAGGTGTAGTTGCGACCCTCTGCTCCACTGGGGGCGAATAGGTACAAGAAGATGTTAAGCAGGATTACAACGGTTAAATGTTATCTATGTAACGCATCAAATATCCTAAATATTTGAGTAGAGAGAGAAATAGAGACTTAGTCGTGGATGCTAAAGGCCTGCATCCCTGAGTTAAGAGACTGGTCATGTCACGTGACTTGCTTACAAATACAAGTTGACTCAACCGGCAGGATGGGTGCACACGAGCGCTTCGCCTCACCGATGCTGGCGGATGCAGTTGCTGACACAAAAATAACTGGCGCGTGCGATGAGAGTCACGTAGAGATTGTACTTACACGTCTTTGACACTTGATGTTAGCAATGTGACGTGGCAACACCTTATCACCTCCATACGTCACCTCACAGCAGATAGGGGCTGGAGGATAGGTCCCTGGAGGGGGGGGAATATCAGATGCCGTTGATGTGCAGACATCATGAAGCACATTTGCCTGCCAAAAATTTATTATGTAAACAACAATCAAAGACAGGGTTACGTTGATGTTATGTAATGAAGTCAAACAGGGTTAAATGTTGTCAGTGTAGTCAGACAATGGATACATGTAGTCTAAGAGAATATTCATTCATATGTCATTCTCGCTTTTTTTATACCCGAATAAGGAAAAATAAAAGGTGTAGTGCAACATAACTTCTAGGATGCCACAGATTTTTTTTTCTGGGTATGGTCCTGACTGGGAGAAGACGAACCGCGGCCTGTACGTACGTCCTAATAAGACATAGGATAACACACGCGAGCACACACATTAGACGCACAAACTCATAAATAACGAGCCCACACACATCACACACACATGCAGCATAAAAATTCATATAAATAATTATATATATATAGCACCAAGACCACACAGAAAATGAAGCAGCAACAAAAGTCTTTGCGATGTGTTCGGCAAACTTGTTTTGAAATCACCGTCCGTTCTGTGGATGTTTGCAGGCCTGTTGCCAAAACTACAGGAAATGTTGCTGATGTCCATGTGTAGCCCTGTTATCAGGCGATAAGAGACTGGCAATAAAGAATTCGCACATCATCGTCGGCCTTGGCTTTAGTATCTATGCCATCGAGATGAGCAGTTGTTGACAGTTGCTCTATCAAATGCCTTGTATCTGCCTTGTATCACTAACAATCAATCATACAACAAAAAGTAATCAGTGTTCAGATAGAAAACTGCATAGGCATTCCAAAGTTTTATGTTTTAATTTTTGAATTAACCAGAAAAATAAAACTGTGTAGATGGTGCTTGCTTATGGTTTGAAGAGGATGTCGCGAAGTGAGGGGAGCAGCCGGTGACATGGAGGGGGGAGATGATAGATAAGCACCTTGTTCTCGCTAACTACACTCTCAACTCCTCCACCATCCCCGCACTCACTGTGCTTACACTACTTCTGACTGACGAATATTAGAAGAATAACAAATAACCGGAAGTGACATGTGACTGACTCAAGCTTCTACACAGACGACGCACGATCCTTCAGTGTTGCTCCACTACGCGCGTGCAGCTGGCGGTCCATCCATTTATCATCCTTGAAACAACTCACAAAGGATTTCAAGCTGTTAGGCTAGGGAACAGCAGGAGCCCTGTACACAGTCTGTAGGTAGCTTGGACACAGGACAGACAGGAGGACACAGTACATACAGTCGCCATCTGGTGTACAAGCTCTTAGACAAGTCGTCCTTCCTGGGAGCTGAGGCAGCAGGTAAGTTTTGTCTTCTTACTTTAGACAAACTTGGCCAGACAAACGGTCAGCTACCGGGTGCTTGTGTTCGTGAGGTACACATTAATTTTCGCTGAAGAAAAGAAAACTGGAATGAATGATGCACAAATACGAAGCTTGCCCCATGTCTTTCCCCAGTCAGAACTCGCTGTCTTTGAATGGATGTCCAGGACTGAACTGTATGAGGTGAGGGGAAGGAACTTGATGAAAACATTATTATTTTGTTTTTCCCGCTTTGTGTTGGATGCACAAACTGGATTTCTTCCTAAAACAGATATTCAAAAGAAATACATTGTTTACAAGCTGTTTGAAACTTTCGTGCAAGCAATGTGCTGAAAAGTTAGAGAGGTAAACAACTTTATTGACGATAGTTCAACACAGGAAGTGTCTCGTGTTTCACACAAACACAATATTCACTGGTAGTTTGACTAGAAATATTTAGTCTGCGCAGTACAATGTCTAGTGTACCAATAGGATGTTGGGGCGATCATCATGCACATCTTTCTTGCCTCGATTGGAACAAGTCGCCATACCTCTGTCTCCTCTAGACCACGTGATCAGGTCACGTTTCCTTGTTGTTGGGACATGCCGGAAGGTTCAGTTCCGGAAACTTCACGTCCAACATCCGCTCCCATGGCGGCGGCCAAGGACTAGACAAAGTTACATTATTTGGTGTTGGTCAGGAACTAGATGTGGGTACAATAACTGATGTTAGAAATCACGGGTTGATGGTGTGACTCCCTATCACCCTATAACTCCCTATCACCCCTATAACGGGGTTTTTTAACAAGTAGAAAACGAGAAACAGTAATGGAAGAACACCAGGTGCCCCTAAAGGCAGTACAACCCGTAAGGGAGGGTCATGATGAGGTTGTTGTGGTGTGGAGGTAACATCCAGGTGATGTGTCACACCTGCAGTATGGTCATGATGAAATTATTATGCTATGGAGGTAACTCCCAGTGATTATCAGGCAATGGTTGTTAGTGGTGATGGTGATGTCTCCAGAGTTGTTATAGAATATTATTCCTAGGACTTTGCTTACATGGAACATTATTCTGCCTTCTTCGTATTTCAGACAAAACCAAGATGGTTGAAGGGTGCGGGAATAATTGTATCAAGTACATCCTTTTTTTCGTCAACTTCCTGTTCTTTGTAAGTAGACGACGGACTTTATGAAATGATATTTTTTAAAATAACTGTAATAACTGTAACGTCTTTCACACAGCAAGTCACTTTAGCACACAGGTGTTAAACGGCAGTTAATACTTTGCTACTTACCTTGACTCCCCACTCTTTGATTTTTAATGAATATTTACTGTCATTATCTCAACACAATGTTGTATCTCAGGTCATGGGCGGCGTGGGTATAGGTCTCGGTATCTACGCCCTCGTGGACAGGAACAACATGGCCGCCCTGACGAAGATCGACTCCTCGGGCAAGTTCAAAGATTTCAACGGCGTAGGACTTCTGCAAGAGGGCGCCATCGCTCTCATCGTTGGTGGAGTCTTTCTTTTCATCATCGGCTTCGCAGGTTGCTGCGGTGCGGTGAAGGAAATTAAATGTCTTTTGGGAGTGGTGAGTGATATTTTCCACTTGATTATTAGCCGCCTTTCCTCGTGAAGAATAAAACTCGTGGATGTAACTCTTGGCTGTCAGATAGAGGGGCGGGTGTGCAGGACATCTTCTTTCTTAGACACACAAGCAGCAGAAATAAACTTGATGCCGGATTTTTTGACTATTTCAGTACATCGCCATTGTCCTGCTCATCGTCATCGCTGAAGTCGTTGCTGCATCCTTGGCCATCGCTTTCAAAGGCAAGGTACGATAACATCATGTAATGTAAGGCAGGGTAAAGTAATACCACATAATGTCATGTCACTTGTGTACTTTTCTCTCAGTCTTGTATGCATCGGGACATTGATGTACTCTGTATTTTAATACAAAACATTCCACAAGTACCCCAAAGTCCAGACACAAACAAAAATTTCCCTCTACCGCAGGGGTGGTGAACATCCGGCCGGCGATGTCCTTTGGTCTGGTTCGGCCAAGGCAGCGTTAAAATTCAATTTCTTTTCAAAGCAACATAAATTTATATTATGTGAATTACTAATATTAATAATACCAATAATAACAACAATAATGTTGAGGGACAAGCAATAAAGGCCAACACGTGACAGGACATACATGGCGGGACAGACACGTCTGCTGCTTGCGGCCACTATCTCGTGAATTCAGCCCGTCTCTCTCAAAATGATCGAAGTAGCAGATCAATTGTTTTGTGTCTGTTGTGCAGGTAGAAGTTGAGCTGAAACAGGCACTGAAAGATGGTATTAGACAATACTATGATGGTCAGTTAAATTCTTCCAACGCCTTTTCACGTGCCTTCGATTTTGCACAGGTTGAGGTGAGTCTTGGTGTTTCTCGTTTTTGTTTTTGTTTTTTGGCATATCGCTCTTTATGTAAGCACATTCAGTGTATTTAACTTGTATACGATATATCACACGAACAGCTGTCCAACGACAGTTAATACAGAGAACAGTGCAGGTATAACTGCCTGTAAATTCTCATTTCAGTTTGATTGCTGCGGGGTGGACAACTACACCGACTTCTACATCTCTGCGTGGCGCAACAAGACAGACCAGAGCATTCTTGTACCGTTCACATGCTGTGAACTGAAGGATAAAAATGCTTTTCTGGACGGCAACAAACCTGAGCTGAAAAATGAAAAGTGTCCTGTAACTCACCCTTCCAAGAGCAATCCCAACACCGACACGGTGAGTGGATTTTCTTGTTCCTGACTATCCTTTCCCTTCCAAACTAAAACCTGAAGTATAAATATGATGTGTTACATTGTTGTTACCGTCACCATACATGATTAAAAAATAGTTCAAAAATTCGGTCGTTGTGCCGCACACACACATGATAATTTACACATACACAGAATAAAATGCACACACACACGTAGGATAATTTACAGAAATGCATTCTTTAAATATCAACGATACTCGGCTTTACCAGAAGATAACACTTTTTCGATGATGTAGCCCTAAGATCAGCTGTCTGATGTGTTTAGACTTTGCAAGTTAGCAGACACGAGAAAGGGGAGAGAAGCAAAGAAATACAGATTGTCTACAACACGGAAAACGGTTTTGTTTGATAACCACAATGACAATAATAAAGTTGCAATGACTAAAGCTACGTGTCACTGATGTCCATGTGCAGCCCTGTTTTCCTGCCATCAAAGACTGGGTGATGAGGCATGCGAACATCATCATCGGTATTGGCTTTGGCATCGTAGCCATCGAGGTGAGCAGTTGCTTACAGTTACCTACTTTGACATCATCATTGTACTACACGTAGGATCGAGTAGTCTGCCCTTGCATTATCCATAGGCACGTTGAGCGCTTGACCACACGTGTAACAGAATAAATAAAATTATTAATTATTGCTGCTATTCATGTTTTCTGTGATTGATTAAATTACTTTTTGTTTCTCACAAGATGGTTTTGCTTTTGTTACAGATAATTGCCATCATATTCGCCTGCTGTTTGTACCGCAACATATACTAAACTGTTGCTCTTACCGCGGCTCCAGGGCGACACTGTGTCCGGGTGGGATTCTTGACGGGTGGAACGGAACGCCAGGCGGGTGTAGGGACCTGGAGTGTTTGGACATGATAGAATTTACACCTAATGAGTGTGATGAAGCTCTCAAGTACTCATCTAGACATTTGCGCGTTCCTTTCTTCTAACACAAACTTCACCTGGTTCCTGCAGGCTTTGCACACACACACACACACGCACAGTAACGTTGGTTGCCACCAAGTTAACTATAAATTATAAATCATGTTTAACATGAATGCTACTGAAAGAGTTTAACATGTACTCCACTAAAGAAGCAAATAATATCACTTATTGCAATTACTTAGAAATAAACAGTTTCTTTCTTGGAATAAACAGCCAAAGCAAGAGACATGAAACTGTTAGTAAACGTGTACACGAAATAAATGCAATCGCTTAATGTTAAAGCCTAAAGCTTTCACCCGCTGTACTTTGTAGACATACATTTTGCTTGACTGCGTGTTGTGCGATAAACTGTTTCAATGTTTTTGTCCTCGATATCTGTTCATTCATTTAGCCAGTTCTGACTGTGATGTACATCTCTGTATGAAAAGTTCAACTGTCTTTTGCGTAAATGAACCTCAAGTCTTTTTGGATTAATGGTGCGTATCGTGCTTTAGGTCTGATGGGAAGCAATAATTACCGACACACCATCAAAGTTTATTAGCAAAAGTAATACTCTGCCCTGTGACAGTATCATAAACGTGTGTGCTGTAATACTCTGCCTTGTGACAGTGTCCCTAACGTGTGTGCAGCGACATGGGGAGGGAAGGAGGATCGAGAGAATGGTAGAATTGAGAAGCGCCAGTATGAATAATGGTGAGAGTGGCAGCCACATAGCATCTCTGTGAAAAGTTAAAAATTTAAATGGCTTACAAAAAGCTTGTCCATTTGTGTGGTTAAAAAATCATAGCATCTCAACCAACCAATAAAACGTTTAAAGCTATAAGAGCGCTTGCACAAACTTGGTCATTTATGTTGTTGATAAAATAAATCATTAAATCCTTACAAAAAAAACCTATATGAAAAAAGAAACGAGAAGTGCCTCTACTTTAATTGCCATTAAGTCTGTGTCGACAACTTCCCGCACAAAGCGATGCAAAAATGGCGAAAGCGGCTGCCATCTGCATCTCAAGCTAACCAATAATTATACATGTATATATTCATCACACACACAATTTTTTTAAAAAGCAAATATAGGTGCAAAATTGCAAACATAAGAGGCTTAAAGAATCTTACATATTTACGTGGATGACAAAATAAATAACCTAGAAAAATATGAACTAGGAATGAATAAGATGCCTCCACTTCGCCATCCTAGTAGGTCTGTCGACCTGTTTTCGCTCACCAAATGATGAGAAAATAGCGGGAGAGGCAACCACATGGCATTTCAAGGAAACCGATGCAAAAGTTAAAAACTTAATAGACTTTCAAAAACACTTATCCATTTATGTAATTATACAAATTATAAAACCTTAGAAACAAAAAGTATTTTATATATGTATAAAAATTACAAATGGATCAGGTGCTCCATTGTAGAAGGATGTTGTTTGTCATATTTCTTAAAGCTGCTTATTCGTGCCCCAACCTGTCATATGCGGAGTCTTCGCATCGAGCAGACGACAACTCGAATGAAGGCCATGTGTGTGTGAAGCGATATGGGTCGGAGATTAAGTCACATGACCAAGTGGCCAATCAGAAGCCTCAAGTAAGATCCCGATATAATTGTTCTGGGGAAAATATATTCGTGTCCGGGCATAAAATGAGAAATTTAATAAATGGACGAAACTGGTTAATTCATCGATCAAAAATCGTATTTGAGAAATTGAAAACTCTCTTCTCCCGGTCGCTTAATGCAGTTTTTTTTCCCGCACCACAGTTGGTATAGGTTTATTTATTTAGCAGGAAAGTGCTTCCACTTTGAGCTGATCTCGCACTGTGTGACGGGGGAAGAAACCGGAGTACCCGAAGAAAACTCCTGACGCCCATAGAGAGAGTGTCCCGAGACGAGATCCGAACCCTGAGTTTCTCGCTGCAGTTCACACCACACTCCCTTGAGCTCTTGTACGCCAGCCGAAGCCATGTTAGATAACTCCTGAAAACTCCTGAAACTACAAGAGTTATCCCTACCTCGACAGAACCCTTAGATACCGAAGAGGTAACTCAAAATCGCACACATTCGCAGATTTATAGGGACGCAAATTATTGAAGCGTCGTAAATCCTTGTATAACGAATTTCTGTTTTAAATATTCCATTTCTCCTTGACTGAAGAACCTCTGTTTGTTGCTGTACCACTCATAGGATACTTGCACGTTGCATGATCATCATATCGATATATCATGTATCATATCGATGGCTTAGCTTGATTCCTGCACATTACTTCAACTGATTTTTATCATGGTAGTGCAAATTTTCAGTCTACGATCGATAATTGTAACGTTTTAGCTTTTACTAATATTAATATATTTTATTCGTACGTTCAGATAAACAGTGATGTGCTGTTCATTATGTGTAAAGTTGAAAAGATACAATAAACTTCGTATCTTTCAAAACAGGTTTGTTCTACATAGAAATACACAGGCACATCGAGATCAGCGATGCCGAAAGTTAGACCTCTCGCCCAGCAGCGCAAAAAGCGTGTACACTTGGCAAAGGCATCGCCATTTCCTATTCCTATAGCAACAATAACTGGGGAGTCGGCCAACAATGGACACTGGCTCTACTACAAGGGAACTCTAGGAGCATACAGTGTTGTGGTTCATCATTCTGGTGATATGGACTTCTTGTACAGGATGGTGAGAGATATCAGTCCCACTCTCAAATAGCAAGTCTCTGTAGTCCCATCTCCTTCATTGTGTCAATTTCTGTCGAATTGAATCACAAATAGCTTAAAATATGTCATTGCTTAGGAGGTTTGAAGAAAAATTAGTGAAGCTAAGGTATTCACCTATTTTTTGAGTTTGGTAATTTGGTCATAGTTTATTAATAGATTCCACAAGTCTTTTAACTTTAACCTTAATAATAATAATAAACATATGATTTATATAGTGCATGATCATGTTCATGAAGGAGCATGCTGTCAGTTAGCATATTGTCATAAGATTAGAGCGGATTAGTCTGGCTAGGATGTAGTGGAAGTAGTCAGGAACCTGCAAAGAAATTAAATCACAACACAGCTTGAACCGAGGGCAAGAACAAAAGGGTAGCCAGTGCAGAAAATGAAGGGAGTGATATGGTCCTGTTTCCTAGCTCTAAGAACCAGCAGCAGAGTTCTCTAGTTTCTGGAATTTATGAAGAAGACTGTTTAAATTGATCTACCACAAACAGTGAATACGATAAGTATAGGCATCCTATTTTTCTTAGAGCTGCAGGTCTCTTCTCAAGACAACAGTGTTTTGTTTTTACTGTATTTACCCACCTTTGCCAGCAGGATGTTCTGCTGTTGCTCATTCAGCCATTTTGAGCTCTGTACCATTATTGCTTATAAGCAGAAGACTGCCTTATGATTCAGTCTACTGTATGTGGTGAAGCAAACTGGGTTTCTCATTCTGCTAAACATATTTCTTTGTATTAGTTCTGTTTAAGTATTGCACAAAAAAAGTAAATTCTTTTCTGGGATACTGAGAGCTGAAGGATGACTTCTGCAGGGCTTTTTTGGGAAAGGTGAAATGTCACGAGGGCAGCCACAATGGCAGGAGCGATGTCGATTGGTGACACTGTCAGCAGATAGCTTACATAGGAACAGTCAAGGCAGAGCTTTGCGTTGTAGAGTGATGAGCCAACGTCAGTAAGTTTCTTAGTTTTTTTGCATTTTGATACTTTTGTGTAAAGCCATCATTACATAGTGAAGGTCATCATCATTATTGTTATTTTGAAGATGTAACATTTGCTTTGACAACAAGAACAAGAACACATCTCATTCTTTTATGTATCTAGATAACAGTATAGTTCTTTGCTTTTCCTAGGCAATAGTGTAATGCTTTACTTATTTACATATTTTTGGCAGCAAATATCTTTGTCAGATTGATGTGATTTTCATGGTTTTGGTTCAATTATATATATTCTTCAACTGTAATAATAGTCACTCTAGATGTATTTTTATGTTTGATGATAAAAGGAGTTTGCAGGAAGGGAGCATTTTAAGTCATGAGAATTCATGTGTTTAAGCAGAATATGAAAATACAAGTTTCTCTGAAATTGAAACAGCTCTTTGACATTTAAGAGAAAACAGATATTGCTTAGCTTAGTCTGCTTGTTTATATGATTATACTTAAAGGTTTTTATTTACAGGTATATGATGCACCTTAAGTGGCAGTTACTGTGTCAGGGTAAGCTGGAAGCAGTCAATGAAATCTGTGAAGAAGAGAACAATGTCATCTGTGAGAGGGCAGAATCCTTCAAAGACCCTGAAAGCACTGAATCAAAAGGCCATTTTGAAAAAGAGTCATGTTGTATTCATCCAGATGACCATGATCATGAAATGAGTGATGAAGAGATATATACTAAAGAAACAACAGACGCTTTAGGAGAGTTTTCAGATTTGAGGAGCTCTTCTAATTTTCAGGCCATGAGTACTGCAGACAGTGGGACAGCAGACTGGGATGATGCAGATCCTGGGTGTGCAGACTTTTGGGGAAGTAGTCCTGTAGAATCTCAGTGCAAGCTATCATCTGATAAGGATACTTGTGGAGAGAGAGACTCAGGTGACAAAGACTTCTGGGGTGCAGGAGTACCTGCATCCAAACCTACTTCTATGGAATCTAGTTTCAGAGATGAAGAAACTCCATCATCCCTGGAAAAAATAATCTCCCCCAGGGATTTTGAAGTGAAACATTGTTCAAAAGAGAAAAACACAGACATTATACCTGATGTTGGTGCCAAAAAAAGTCTGGATGTAAATTTAAATAAAGTGAAAAATGCAGAAGCAGAAGTGGAGAATAAGAACAAATCAGAATTACCCCAGGAATCAAATACGGCATGCAGCAGATTCAATGACGAAAGTGTTGGACTGGCAGACAGTGTGCCTATGTTTGTGATACCTGACAGTGACGAAGATGAACAGGACAGTGAAGGGAGAGTATATCACACTCAGACAAGATGGAAACCGGTGTTAAAACAAGATCCTTTTCCACAGCAAGAGACACTTCATCTCAGCTATGAGGAGGTATGTTTTCATTTCAATGCTTTTATTATCTTGGTCTTCTTGTGAAGCTATCAAAATCCTGCACTAAATCATTTTGAGTACTATTAAAAATTACGGAAGAAGATTGCATTTTAAAGGGGAAATTCATTTGTGAAAATGAAGAGAAAATTGACTAGACAAATACATATAAAATACAAGTGCAAATGGTTGTGTACTTCAAAGATGCACAAAAGTTCAAACTGAGGCACTCTTTTACCAAAATAAAAACAAAGTGAAGTCTTTATTTTCTTTGTTTTGGTAACCTATTCTGATTACATGATAAAT
Organism: Pomacea maculata; assembly: GCA_004794325.1. Classification (NCBI taxonomy): domain Eukaryota; kingdom Metazoa; phylum Mollusca; class Gastropoda; order Architaenioglossa; family Ampullariidae; genus Pomacea; species Pomacea maculata. The sequence continues at coordinate 18,274 of SRHC01002595.1, read as the reverse complement.
GTGATAAATGATACTATATACTTTTTTATTTGCTGTTTATTTTCCAGGCTTTTTTCTTGTCTTTTGGACTGGGTTGTCTCAGAATTGTGGATTCACAACAGGTTAAGGGATCTTGTCAATTCTTTATCATGTATCCCTCATTTGACTCATGAGCATGAAATAGATGCATACATGTTATACCAACAAATGTTCTCCCTCCTCCTTGCACACTGGCATATTCGTAAGTTGAATTCATCATCACTTCAGCATTTTAAGTTAGACCAATAGAAGAGAGAAACATTTTTGGTTCTTTTTCTTTTTTGGCTTGTATATGCATCCTACTGCTTTCATTTATAAGAATGAAACCTTTCTTAAAATGTTTTCACACACTGATTTTGTCCTTATGCAGAATGCTCTTAATCTGACTTCGATGTGGATGGAATTTTGCAAGCGACAGCCAAGCTTCCTTCCAAACTATATTGCTTACCACTATTTTCGCAGCAAAAACTGGGTCCCCAAGCCAGGACTTAAATTTGGATGCAACTTCTGTAAGCATTGCATATGACTTTGCATTGAACTTCTTTGAAGTAGCATGAATGTTATCATTGCTAAGGCTTTTGCCTAGAAGCAAGTGTCATCCCATATTGTTCATTACACAAAATTTAATTTAGAGTTTTACCAGACATATTTTTCTCATTGTTTGAAGATGCATTGTGTGCTCTGTAATGACTGGGACTGGTGGTGTCTTTTCTTATAAGACCTTTGGAGAGCTTGTCACTCAAAAACCCACTTACTCTAAAGCCCACTTAATAAACTGCAGATGCTGCTGCATGGGAAACAAAGAAAGACTTGAAAAGGAGTTGTCTTAGACAGCATTGTTTCTTACAGCTTCCTTGTGCATATGTGTATGATAACAGTTTGTGCTGAGCACTGAATCCATGGTGATAGGTTTATTGCATATGATACAGGCATGTGTTATCATGCCCTAAGTTTTGATAAGTTGATCTTCAGTGGCATGATAATCTTTCACCAGTAACTTTTTGTCATAGTGCTGTACAAGGATGGACCACCATTTTACCATGGAAGTTACTCAGTTGTTGTGAAATTTGTGGACACACACGGGGAAGAGATATGTGGTTATCAACCACAGCGTTGTTTCTCCTGGACATCACTAGCAGGATTAAAACGTATTACAGAGCATGTTGGAAAGGTAATAAACTGATACAAGTAATACAATAAAACAATAGCCAAAATGAGACATAGTGCCAAAGAAAGGTTGACTTTAAATGAAACTTGAAAAAGATTGGAATTTTAAAAAGAAAAAAAGAAAACAGCTATTAAGTCTTTAAGGTACATATCACTGTTGTTGTAAATGAGGATCCCTGAGTGATTACGAGAGCCTTTGTATAACAGGGTTTGTTGAATAAGGTTTAGTCTTGTTGAACAGTGAACTTTAAAGTGTTAAATATCATAAACAGATATGCCAAAGAAAACTAATTTGAAACATTTTACATTTAAACACTTGAATGAGCAGCAGTATCTCAGGTCACAATCAATTGTTTACAGGAACTGATGTTCTGCTATGTAATAAAACCAAGGGACATGACTGCAGAAGACATGATGTCACCAAGATGCATTAGTTACTTTCAAGTAAAGGTACATTAAACTTGTGTATTATTGATCATCTTTAATGTAAATAATGATGAACATATGATCTAGATAATAAGAACTTTGCAGTTACTGTCCTGTTATGAAATAGTTTCAGCTTTTCCATTGTGGATTTGATGACAAGATTTTGATTTGATTTCAGGAAGTCCTTGTATCAAGATGGGTGTCTTCACAAGAAAGGGAGCGTAAAGAACTAGAGGAGATTCCTTAAGACAGGATCTGCCACTTCATGTTTTCATAAGAAGATGTAATTTGTGCAGCCAAAAAAAGTTGAAAATGAAGAATGAATAAAGAATATTTTGCATGAACCATGTTGTATTTTTCTGCCAGGCCATGCTTTGACTAGAGAGAGTGTGTTGGGAGTTGTATCCATTGTATCCAGACTGAGCCCCTTTTTACATGGATAACTAAACACTGTAGCCAGACGATCGGTTAGTCAGCATGAATCAGTCCAGTCCATTCCTCTTTGTTGTTCCAGGGAAGAGGATTAAAGTTTCGAAGGAGAATGTTCCACTAAACCTCTAGCTCTTACTCGTTGGGTGTGCTATTTAGTATAAGACCATACTTTTTAATATCTATCTACAGCACACTTGCACCTAGACAACTTTGGAAGCCTTAGAAGAGCCTGCTTTTTTTAGTCTTACCATGTCTGCTCCATGTTTCACAAGTATTTTAATTTTAGATCTTAATGTGCACAAGATGACACAGTTCTCATTCACTAAATGTCTAAGTGTAGATGTCTTTCATATGAAGTGACACGCAATACAACATGCAGACTGACTCAGTTGAATGTTATTATGGCGCATCGTTCGATCTTGTTAAGAACATGGCTTTTAACCATTTTATTTTGTGCACTGATTCCGGCAGCTTATGTTGCCCACCTTTAGTGTAGTCCTAGGTACAACGCAAACTTTATGATAGGTTTTCTCTTCCTCACTTACAAGACGACACGCTGTAGAGGAATCGTGCTTTCCCCACAGGAGTCAGATGTGTCAGTAGAAGCTTTGCACGCATGTGGTGGGTAGGACTAAGTACTGAAGACATCTACCTTATTTACAGTATTTATACATAAAACTTAATCGACGCGTTCACTAAAAAGCCAGACTACAGTTTGGGACCTCGATAGTAATTCTTCGCCACCTGTCACATAAATTATGCCCCTTGCTCACCTGTGACAGGTGCGACAGTGGAGGTACATACTACCTGTCACGTGACATTGTGACGACGGCCATATCAACTGTAAATCTGAAACCAGGAAACGTCAGAAATGGACTGGAAGAGAAGACTACCGGTGCCCATTGCAATATTTCTGGTTCTCATGGTGGCACTGCATGTGGAAGCAATGCGGAGAGAAGACGGAGAGAAGATCACTATCGATGTGGGTGGCTACGGGTCGGTGACTGGGTACAGCTACCCGTCTCAGTACGAAGCCAAACCGTATTTGTGGATCAACACTTTTCTAGGCATCCCTTACGCCAAGCGATTGAGTCAGTTCGGATCTCAGTGGAGAGAGAAATACCGCTTCATGGTGAGTGTGCAAGGAGTGTGCAGTGAGTGTTCTGTCTGCTTCCTGCATCGCCCACCTTTGTGTCTTCCTCAGCAATATATTAATAACTGAGCGACTGGCGGTGAACACATGGCTGCTGTGTTGTTATTATTGTTTTTGGAGGAAGCACATGACATGAATTTGGCTCAATCGTTCCGCGACTGGTACCCCACGTTGTTGGGGTGCTTACTTGAACTGTTTATATTTGACTGATTATTCTTTCCCAACTATGTGTGACACAAGCTTTTCATATGTAATAATAGATTGTTTAAAATAAAAGGCGCTGATGCCATGTAAATGTGCAGCCATGTTTTGCAATTGTACAATCTGGTTTTTCAGGTGACACTTTCTTTAAGTTTCATCATGCTATAAAAACTGTAGAATATTTCACACCAGTCAGTTTATTTGGTTTTTTTTTTTTCAACTAGAGCTTGTTTTGATGCTTTGTGGCAATTTAGCTGGCCTTGGTCATGCATTGGCCTACAGTTTCAAAATTGTGTTGCTCGTATTTACCTTTATTTTATTGGTGACATAACAACTTTGTGTTAAGAATTAGGCAGTAAAATAAAATTGAGCAGTATTCTATTTTACATTTTCTTTCCAATCACTTGAAAATGCAAAGTTGATCATAATGTATTGCTGCAACTTTCAGAACCCAGAAAAGGCATCCTGGTATGGAGAATGGGATGCAACATATTTTCGGCCATCATGTCCACAGATGCCCTGGCTGCTGCGTGAAACCATTCCTGATTTCAACAACATGGATGAAGACTGCTTATATCTCAATGTGTATGCACCCAGGGTAAATACCTTTCTTACTGATATTCCACTGTTGGTAAACCTTTCAACAAATCATTGCATAAATTGTGAAAATGTATCAGTTGTACTTTTTAAATTTTGGTAATAATATTTTTTACTTCGTGTCTTTTCAAAATGCTTATTATAATAGTAATAGTCACATTTGTTTAGCACCTTTCTCCACCAATATCAGGATTCAATGCACTTTACAGTAATAAGAGTGCACTGGTATAGTGTGCTTCCCTGTCAAAAAGGCAAGCTCAGTGCACTGCATAGAAAGATCAAATAACAATGTTACGATAACAGTTTCTCTTGGGAAGAACACGTACAAAGATCAAGCTAGGTGAAGAATACAGAATAGAAAAAGTCGTCTTCAAAGGGGAGGTCACACAAGTCAGTGATTTCAGACTGGATCTAAATATTATATAGTCATCTGTTGTTCCATTGTTTCATCAAGGCATCCAAGTAAAAATGTTGAAGCAGAAAAAAACCAGTACATCATGTAAACAAGTGTTTACAAAGCATTATCTGAATGCACAATAATTATAAAAACGAAATATTATCTCAAAAAAATCATTATGAGCCACACACACTAACCTTTGGCAAATATTTATGTGTATTGGTTTTACTAAAGTCAAGACAAACCAACAATGTTAGCGCATTTTCTATGTACACGGAATGTGCTGTGCACAATAATAATAGTAATAATAAAGTACTTGTGAATGCGTTTGATGTTTTCCAGATCAAGACAGAGACAACCCAGACTACAAAGTACCCAGTGCTAGTATTTTTTCATGGTGGTGGCTTTATCATGGGGTCTGCACAGCAATTTCCTGGTCACTTTATTGCAGAGCGTCTCGTGGTAGTGGTGACAGTCAACTATCGTCTAAATGCCCTTGGTAACCTCCTCTTCCTAGCATGCTATAGAGTTTAGGCCTGATGACAAGAAATAAGAATTGGTGTAGAGTTTAAACAACTTTAGATAAGTAATTACACAAAAAATTAGGTATGGTTGATCAAGCTTAAAGTGTACAAAAAATATTATTCTATTGGGAATATCACTACAAAGTACAAATAATTTTACAGAAGGAAAAATAAATTACCTCAAATAAATGCTTGTGAATTTTATGTGTCTGTTAAAGCATGTCTTTTTTTCCTTCCACAGGATTCCTGAGCACAGGTGATAGGTACTCATCAGGTAACTATGGCATGTTTGATCAGATCCAAGCACTGCAGTTTATCAAGGAGAATATAGAATCTTTCCGTGGCAACTCAAGGAGCATCACTATAATGGGCCACAGCTCAGGTGCTGCCAGTGTTGGCCTTCACATGATTTCGCCTCGTAGTGAAAGTAAGTTATTTCTTTAAGTGCAGCGAGTGAGAGCCTTAATCTTATTTCACCTTGCAGTGAAAGCACTTATTACTTGAGGGCTGTTGAAGCTAAATTTTTCCAAAAGTGCTTGCTTACTAGAGCTTTGTTATCATTATGTGTACATTGACAATATTTAGTAGGGAGGTAATTAGTCTCATATCATCGGATTATAATTTGAAACTGTAAACTTACACCCACAATGATGTTCCCAGCAGCTGTGAACAAGCAGTCTTTGGATTTCACTTAAAAATTGCTAAAACTATTTAATGTCATAAAAATCATACAATGCAAAATTGATATTACTTTGAAAGCTTAGCAATTTTCAGTCACATTTTAACTCTTTATAGATTTATTAATGTATTTATTTGTTAGTCTTTTTTGGGATCAATTCATGTTGGAAAATATTTTGCACTTAATTTATGTTTTTTTCTTAGATCTTTTTAATCAGGCCATTATGATGAGTGGCAGTGACCTCAGTGAGTGGGCAGTCATTTCACAAGCAGACTCTGTAGAATATTCCAAACGACTGGCTTTGGAGGTTGGATGTCCATCTGGTGACTCTCAAAGATTAGTGGATTGTTTGCGATACTCACGAAGTTTCAGTGAAATTGTGAATGCTTCTGCTAGAGTTGTAATGCTGGTAAGTTGTTCATTCTTTGCCTCACTATGTACCAAAAAAACCTCTGTAGAGTTCCAAAACCTTAGTAAAATATTTATAAAGTTATTGGGCATTATATATACAACCTCATCTACCTTGACTAATTTAGTTAAATGCTTGTAGCTGAAAAATGAAAACAAAGAACAAAAGGGACTGCTTGGGCAATGATATGAAGACTATCCAGTAGCTTATTCACTGAATCATGAGGCATATAACTGAACACTAAATGGTTATTTCTTGATCTCTCTCCTCCCCTTTCCCCCTACCTCTCTTTCTCTCTCTTGTGGTTTTGAAAAGCTATATTTTTTCACATTTTTTAATTGCAATTATAGGGCTTTTGTGTGATCAAGGAATAGTGGTGCGATTAACAATGTGTTTGTGGTAATGAGGTACAGCCATAGGGAAGAAACAACTTTGTTCTGCTCTCTATCATTGGTTCTAACGTAATTTGGTGCCATTTCACTTGACTAAGAATATCCATGACAGATTTTTTTGTGACAAAATGAAAGCAATTGCTTTACTAAAACTTTGTGAGTGTTGTGTTTTATTTTCCAGCCAGGAAGGGTTGGTAATCCCTGGGGCCCAGTGGTGGATGGGCAGTTAGTGGGCGTGGACAAAGCTTTCTTGACTGATAATCCTCTAAATATGCGTCGTCAGGGGAGATCAAAGAGGGTGAAACTATTGGCAGGATTGTCCATGGATGATGGATCCTATTTTATTCGTAAGTGCTATAATATTTACTTCTTTATTTGTACTCTATAACATTTTCTTATAAGTAAACATATTGAAATGGCAAAAAGAGTAATTAATTAATGATGCTAGAATGAGTGTAAAACTCAATATGGTGTTGATCTGATGCAGACAGCATGGTTATGGGGTTAAAACTTTTCCCTGACTAAGATTTTAATTATTTCATTTTATTGTAGATGTGGTCTGTTGCAAATTTTCTGATACCATGTTCTATGCATGGAAAGACTAGGTATAAACTCTACATTTTCTTCTTGAAATAGCTGTTCATGCTATCATGTATTTCATATTAATAACTCAATAAGACAAAGTATAATGAAAATCGGTTCTATTTTAAAACATTATTTGATGCTGTTATTGTGTTTTAAAGATCTGATTTCTTTCATTTGGAAGTAATTTTGAAATTTCAGCTAATCTGCCAAATCTGATAGATGGCATCACAACAGCAGAGTTTGACAACATCTTGCGCGAGTTCCTGGAATATCGAAATGTTGAGGATTTTAACAATGTCTTAAGTGCCCTCCAGTTTCAGTACACATACTGGCCAATTCCAAAGAATATCACTTATGTGAGGCAAGAAATGATTGAGGTGAGTGTCAGTCTCAGCAGAAATATTGGTTTGAGTGTGCTGTGCAGTTTGCTTTTGAAGAAGATCCAGTCCATCCTTTCTATTTGTTGATCTGCAAGAAGTCCTTACAGTTTGCTTAAGTTTTAATCCTTGGAATTTAAAAAACAAAATTTACAAGAGAGTTCGTTCCTTCATTTTGCTTTCATTTTGGTGAAATATTATCAGTTTGAAAGCACTTTTTCTTCATATTTAATTCTTTTTTTCATTTCTGAGCCATACTATAGTGCCAATTTCTTGAGGTATTTATTCACCTGTGCCGTTGCTTGATGTTGGGTAATGCTCACTATGTGCAGATGATGTCAGATTATATTTTTGGCTCACCCATGAACGAGATGCTAGAATACCAAGTGCAGATGGAAACAGTTTATTTCTATGTCTTCAAGTATCGCTCCTGGAATGCCTACTCGCCCCCCTGGAGAGGTTAGTTGTATTTATCAGTGGGTTATTTGGAGATGTGAGCTGTTATATGGATATCTAAGGTGGTTTATGGAGATGGTATAGTGTTTGGAGACATGATGTTTGTGCTTTATTATTATTTTCAGAAATCAAGTGTAAACAAATATATATATATAGCAATTTTTTGTAAATATGTCCAACTTGCTGCATTACAGAAACTGATCACCTTAATAAATGCTCCTCCATTATAGCCCTTGTATCAATTATGATGATTTTCACATTTTAGATCAGTCCAATTTTAAGGTGCATAGCAAACGTATCAGTGACAACTTGCTGCTTGTTAAATAAGTTTTTATGTTTGTGTACATTAATGTTTTATATGTGACAGGTGTGAGTCATGGAGAAGAGCTCCAGTATGTGTTTGGCTTTCCTTTTATCAACGAGACCTACATGAACTTAACGGGCATTTACCCTCGTCAGGAGTATGATTACCCCGATCGAAACATATCAGAGTACATGATTAGCATGTTAACCAACTTCACAGCCCGAGGGTACATGCTAAAATTATGCTTGTCTGTTTGTGTTCCTGTATTACAGAATGATGTAAATATTATCATCGTTGCAGTTAATTGAATCTTTTCTTTTCCTGAGAAGGCAAAAGTAAGATTTTAGTGACTATACTTGTACTGCTTAAGCAAAAGTAAGCTATGGAGTTCTCAAAGTTTCAAAAGTTAGTCACAGTTATTAACCCAACTTGTTGATTCAAGAAGCTTTTATTGCTTAACTAGTAACTATATTATCGAAGTATTTTCTGGTTTATGGACAGTGGTGCAAAAGCTGCTATGCTCTGATTGTTGGCACTTTATTTCATAGAATCTAAAATAGGGCACTTCATTCTTTCTTTCTCTCCTCCCCAGCAATCCAACTCCTCGTGACTTCCCTATCATCAATTATCGAAATGCAACGTGGCTAGAATACAACCTTGTCAATCACAGTTTCCTCTCCATTACCAACAAATCTGAGAATGCAATCAACTACCGGCAGGTTGAGTTTGGATTCTGGAGGGAATATTTCCCTGTCATTTCAGGCAGAGGAAACTGTAAGTATAAGTCTGTTCAGAAAGCTTTAAAAAAAATCTGTATAGTACGTGTACAGGCAGTACAATAACAAAGAGGCTTTTGTTTGTTTATTTGTAAATTGTGCTCGTTATGAAACATGGACAAAGTTCACATGCCACCCTGATAAAAAAGCTGTGCAAAATTAGAATAACATGCCAGTTGAATATGTTCATGTTTAGCATTTTGAGCAAGCCCAAGGCCTAATGTCTAAAGTCATTAGAAGTCAAGTAAAGGATTACCAGGAATGTGATTTCACCCAGAAACACACATTGGCATAGTGTCTGAGCTAGAGTCTATTCCTTTGTCGCAATACCTACCCTATGTGAACTGCAGTTTCTCTGTAGCTGCCTTTTGGGTTATAAGGGCTTCAGGATGATTCGTATAAGCAGTGATATATTCCCACTTACCTGAGTACCTCCTGGCATGGTGTAAATGTAAGCTGACACCATTGAGTGCAGTTACAGTTGTCCTCACTTTAGCCAAATCCACACATTCCTAAATTTACACAACTACAATAAAAGAAAATTGAAGACATATTCTTTACCTTTCTATGAAATGATAAGATCAATAAAATCAGTAAGATCCTCATGATCTACAAGGTGGCATAAGAACTTGTGTGTGGATGTGTATGTAACATTTTGTCAGTCATGAAAATTTGTTGGTTAAGGATGTGACCTCTCAGTCAGTACCCAAATGAAATAATCTACTAGTTATTACAATTTATGTCTGTGGTAAACTATTTCTAAGTCAGGGTCTTCACACTCCTCATCCTTTCTCCCTCCCCACTCTCTCGTGTGAGTTCATGTGGATGAGTGGATATGCATATATCAGTATAGATGTGTAATTGGATATATGTGAGTATATATGTATGTGTGAATGGATATGTGTATGGGTGTATATGTATATATGTGAATGGATGTATATGTGTTTGAGGAGATATGTATATATATGGGTGAATGTGTGTGTGTGCAACTGGATTATCTGGATGTAGGTGTGCATCAATGTGTATGTGTGAGTGGATGTGAGCAAGTGTGTGTGTGTGTGCTTTTATTAGCTAGTACATTTGAGATAATGACAAAGCAATGGAAGCACTATCTGAATCCAACAAGCAACACAGTAAGAATCTTTAGCAAGCAAATTTGAGAAAGTGACATAAGAATTGAAATCAATATCGTTTCTTCTCCTTTTTTTTTAGTTGGATTTATGATTGCTGTATGTAATAACTGAACTAGATTCTTGCTTGATAACATGTCCAACTATTTCCCAAACTTTCAGAGGCATGTCCCTTAAAAATCATACTGTTTGTTTTCAGATTTAGATCAAGTAGAAACAAGCCAGCAGCCACTGACAGCAAGCGTGTATGAGATACTGACATATGCACTGGCAGCTGTTTCTGCTCTTCTTTTGGCAGTTGTTGTTATTGTGTGCTGTGTGCTAACGAGAAGGTCTAAACCAAGAAAATATTGACTAGAACTATTTTCTCGTTCACATCCTAGAGATGAAAGAAACTTGAATTCTACCAGCTCATGCTGAAATCACGTTGGTTCTTAAAATGGCATCATCAAAATACATAGCGGAAAATTCGACTATAAGGTGGAAAAACTGAAAGTTGTGGAGATAAATACTTGAAATGATGCTTGGATTTTAAGTTCTCTGCCAGTTCATCTCAAATAGCTTTTTGGATGGTTAGTCTATAAATTAAAATGCAATACTTTTATACGTGGATGGATACATTACACAAGAACTATCCAAAAAGAGATTAAGAAGAAGAGCATCTAAGATATACAGCTTCAGAAATCCTGAAGGGACTTGATGGCAGCACAAGACGAAGATGATTCATGACAGTGTGCTTGTGGCTTCATCTAAGCAGAGCTCAGGAAGTGTAGATATCTTTTGTTTAAATTCATATACATATCAACCCAAAGCGAGCAGATGAGTGTGTCTTCAGTGTCTGTGGTGTAGTGTGTTGCAATATTGTTGTGGTTCAGTGCTAATGGTGAGTTCTTCCGTTTACTTTAGAAATGTTGAGCATGTAAAGATATGGAGAGAGAGATCTTCTAGGTTATGCTGGACTTAAATTATAGATTTGCTCAAAGACTTTCCTGTGCAAGAGAGCGTGAGAAAGAGAGAAAGTGTGTGTAGGCATGTACATGGATGCAGGATTCCTATGAATTCCAAATTTGTTAACACATTCTTGTAACATCTCAACTGTATAGTGTAAACAGGCCATTATTTTTTAAATTCTTTTTGTTTTCGGTTCCATATCATACTGTACATAAAAACAAATGAGTATGTAATGTGTCAAAATGAAAACAGTGAAAAAATGTCTGTGAGTGCGGATGCACATGTGTGCACATGTATATATAGATATGCCTGCTGTCCTTGTTTCACTAAAAGACATTATCTGTTTCAAATAACAAATACATTTTGAAAATACATTGTTTTTATGCTTGTTTTCAGAGTTAATCACCCTGGAAAATCTTCTTGTGCGTAATATTCACTTTCACCCAAATAATCTTTCTCTATAATTAGAATTTCACTTACTCAGTTAACTGTTTTCTTTTGCAGCGAGAGAGGCAAGATTGTTAACATTTTATATGTGTAGAATGGTTTGCTTTTTTGCTTTTGAGATTCGTGTATTTCTATGACATTGCATATACTATTTTGTACTTATTTATTTTTACTTATGTATATATTTACATTAGCATTTCTCAGTGAGAGATTCAAAGTATTTTAGTATATACAGTAAAGTATTTCACTGGATAATGATCTGGCCTTATAGCACACCTCGTGTATTACATGTGAAGTAAAATCTGGCTGGTATTGTTGCCTTAATCACCCGTGACTTCCTTAGCCACAAGAGAAGTGCATATGCCTATTGTGTATTTAACCACTCAGTCCTAGCCAGTGCTCTAGCCAGTTTTAATAAATCATAAAACACTAAGCTAATACTGTAAGGAATTTTTTTTTTATTTTCTTTGCTTGAGTGAGGTTTGAACACTGTCCTAACCACCAATCGCAGTTAGTGTTAACATTTGAAATTGTAATCAGTTACAACCACTGTGATTAGTCATAGACATACAGTTTTCAGGCATGAATTTTCTGACATTATTTTTGATTTTGTATATTTAATAATATGTTTTGCAAAGTGAGGTGTTGCCTTTCTTGTGACTTGCCCAAAATCTGCACACGCTGCATGGCTGATAACAGTCTGTTGGCATTGCACTTTAGAAATTTTGTAATGAAAGGCTCTCTGATATGAGTGATGCTGCTTTCTTAAAAATATTAATTTTTGTTAGATATCTGCAGCTTCTCCTATATAAAATACACATAAATGGAGGTAGAAATTTTAAAATGTTTTAAAAGTTGTAGTTTCTTTTTATGGTGGCATTATATTTCACCCTTTACAATTTCATTTAATGACTGGTATCAATAGAAGATTATTTATATGTACTTAAGAAATCCATCTTGTGCACTACACACAAACACTTATATAAACACATGCATGTTCACTTATTTATTTATGCACACTTATACACACACTCAGGGTTACAAACTAGTGCATAAAGTCATAAACATTTACTGCTAATGATTAGGGGAGATAAACTAGAAACAAGCTTAACATGGAAATATATTCTTCCAGACTATTCAACATGTAGAAGAGTGTTACTGAAAATTTATCAAATAAAACATAAAATTGCTTTAACAGATGCAACAAGATGCTGTCGTTCACAACAGGAAGAGTAAGCAGACTGCTACATTAATACAATGTACATATCCAACACAAGCAAAATATTGAAGCATGATTTAATGAGTTGAAACCTGAGAGGAACCTTTACCACATGAATAATTTTGTTAGCTAAAATGCATTCAGCTCTAATCCACTATGATACAGTATTTGCATACATGAAACCGATGATAATGTAAACATATCTGGATTTTGTTTGTCAAAAAATGACTGCACTTGAGGAGCTAATGCTGGCCAAGATTTTCACCACGTGTGAAAATCCTATCTGAATACAGTCTTTTATTTGCACTCTATGGTATTACCATTGAAAAATGGGATTACAAGCTCACGAATTATGTAGATGTCTACTAAATACCCCAGATTCTAAGATCCAATTACCGATCTGAAATTTTAATGTGCATTTGGCTCGCATGTTCGAGTAAATGCAGCCTAACACAGTGCCTGAACCTACATCTTCGTGTAAAATATTGCAGACATTCTGTGTCTGTACACTGGCATTGGGTATCGTGTGTCAGTAGGAGGGTGAGCTGGATTTGACCATCTACAAAACCAAGATGATGCTCTGAGAGCTTGCAGTCTTGCTCCTTGTTCATTTAGGAGCGATTGTATGAAATAGTTTTAAATTAAAAAAATGGTCTCCTGGAGCCCCTCCCTTGCTTTAAGACACTATCTCCAGTTTTCCCTCCCAGCACGTGCAATGTCACAACGACATCTGGAGCTTACGGTTGAACAAGGTGTTGGCAACAAACTGTTCAAACACTTGAAGGTCTAGCCCCTGGCGGAACGGAAAGCCCCTTGCAATCAATGAGTCGATGTAAATTTTGGCCATGTCTCTCGCTTCCTTCTGTGCCGTGAACATGGCCTCGGGTGAAAACTCCGGTGCACTCTGGACAGGAGCAAGTATGGTGGTGAAAATTTTGCCGTCTGCTTTCCTTGCCATGCCGGATCCGGCTGACCACGTGGCGGATCTGACTGGAATACAAAATGTAGGATGGTGGCACAATCAGGATGTTGTATCGTCAGGAATAACACAAAGGACTGTGGTCAAACGCACAGTAAGGCTGTGAGACAGTGTCAAGGTGTGTTTGACTCCGCGACAGTCCATGAATAAAGTAAAGCAAACCTAATGGAAACCGTTTTGTGGCTGGGTCAGGGGTCAGCATAACTTTTTTAATTAAAAAGAAAGAAAAAAATGGCAAAGAAGGAAAACTGATGGGTTTGGGGATGGGATTGTCTATAAATATATATATCTGTCCACTCTCGTGTTCTCTCACTTTCACAATCGGGAGCTCATACACACACTGCCTGATGCCGTGCAGGTGCAGTCGTGGTGATAAATATGCAACACTTACCGCCGTGGTAGCAAGCAAATAACAGTAAGGCCCCGAGCATCACGTGTTCCATTTGGCAACAAGTCATCGTCTCGCTTATCCACTTCTGTCCTGGCTGCTTTATAACGATGTTCGATACCCACAGCGGCTCATCTGTCGCACTTCCACCTGCACATTCCACACGTGGGCTTATATAGGTGCCATCCTGAGCATCAGGCTGATGTTTTTGTATTTATCAACATTTTCACGTCCACGTAACTGTCAGAACTGAACGTGAACGAGTTACACTGTGACCTAGGGTACCAAGCTCATCATCCATTTAATTCTCCGCGTGGAGAAACAAGTATAATGTCCTCTGTGTTCTTGTCAGAACGAGAAGTGTGGTCTAGAATTTGTTATTAGACAAGCGGGACAAAAATGTTTAAAGTGATTAAGTATTGTTTAGCTGATCTGGGACAGCTGGGACAAAACTAGAATGTATAAAGTGCTTCTTCCTTCGGTATAAACATTCCAACAGTAATTTGTTTTCAAGAAATGCAGCAAATACGTTTTGGATGTTTAAACTGCAACTTAATGACAGGATGCAGAGGCAGGCTAGTAGTTAATTAACTCACTTTGCGCTGTATACTATTTCACACACGCATTTCGAGATTAGAATTTACCTGGTGTTCGTTCATGTTGAATGTAGAATCCAACTGTTGCGATTGTCATGACCTCGACATGTAGATATTACATTGTAATATTTCTTGTTTTATTTTCTTATTCCGTTACAGTTCATGCCATCGCCAGTGAAATGTATAGACACCGCCAGGCTGCTATAGATGCTACATAGGCTCATATTAACTAGCAGCACAAATTTGTATACTGGACTGCTGGCAGACGATTTCCCAGTAACTACTAAAACGAGGCAGATATGTACAAAGTTTCCGGTTTAGTCGCATTCCTTGTTAGGGCTCGCCAAGACTAACAGCGGGGAACTTCACAAGAAGCTAAGTGTTGGTCTCGGCAGACAGACAGCAGTCCACCTATACACGCCCGTGATATCTCGGTCACTTAATTTGCTTCATTGCAGTGTTTACAGCAACATGAAACGAAAACAAAAATTTTTTTACATGCCAGTCATCTTCCTATACATCTACCCACCCATTCATTTGTCCATTAACGGTTCCCTCTGACCCTGTTTCTGACGTTTACTGTGTGAGGGGCAGGGTAGGGCAGTGTGGGTGGGAGAGTTTGTGGTAGGGGGGCGGGGTTGTAAGAGATAAAGAAAGAAAGAGAGCGCCCTCTAGTGTGTGCACGACATATACACGGAAGGATTTTTTTTAAAACTCACTTGAGCTGAACAGAGATGTGATTCATAACAGTAGACAGAAGCATTTTGAGACATGCTTTCACGGATGCAGTCAGCCTGCGATAGGAACTCTTAAAATGTGGAAGGAAGATAAGAAAACAAGTCTCTTTCTCCAACTTTGAAGACGTTCGTTGCCATCTCTATTTTTTTTCTCTCTCTTTCAAAGGCTTCCCACTTGCTGTAGAGTGAAAGGTTTCTCTGTCACTCAATGTCCTAGTGGCACTGTGCTGAATCTGGCTGCGAAAATTGCTAACCCGAAAAGAAGCCTACATGATGTTGAGTTGAGGAAATTAATAATAATAATATAATTATAATAATAATACAAAATTTGTATAGCGCATGCTCACACACCTAAGGAGCATGCTCTTAGCGCTTAAGAACAAGAATGAAACATGGACAGCATATGAGGGACAGGAAAACAAACAAATAACATATGAACTATAAGAGAATAAACAACCCTATTAAACACAGAATAAAATCAAATACAGAAAACATAAAGAGGAACCAAATAACAAGAACTAGAGCTGAGAGTAACATGATATTGCAAAAGTAGAGAGTGTGACAAAGGACTAGTATTATGGGAAAGGTTGTTAGGAGTGATGTTTACGGAAGAGCTGTGTTATAAATAATAATTATAATGACCGGCTAGTTATAACACCACGATTCGATCAATCTGATGGAGAAGGTAACCGTCGCGAAACAGTCACCAGCAGTGGAACCTTTTCTGGGTTCCACGGGGCCACAAGAGTAGCACTGTAGCACTCATTCAAAGGAAATTTGTCGTTTTCCTGTCGTACCTGTCCCTCGGACATGCTGGTGTCCATGACAGAAATATCAGTAGCATGAATAATGTGAAGCACAGGCCATGGGACAGGTGTGGAGCTTATTTCTGATCACAAGTACCGACTGTTTGTCAATCTGAAAACATGGACAGACAGAGTGAGGGTTTGTTATGTACATAGTGCAACACCAGAGAGTGTGGATAGAGGAAATTTGTTTACGAGGTTCTCAGAGGACAGTGGCACTGGCCAGCTTCACAGTCGGAGCACAGACACTCAAGCACTCAGATCACCCTGCCTTGTCTTGATACCGTTAAACGTTTTCTAAACAACACCGGTGACTGACAAGACAGGAGTTACCCAAAAGTTGATGGCGGGTTGTCTCTCGTGCCAGCTTTTTAAAACCTTTGATGGAGTTTTACACAGGAAAGACTCAATGTTTGTTTTTTGTTTTTAAATCTTCCACAGACATGTTAGCTGTAGCTGCCAATCTCTGAGTGAAGTGCCGTGCTTCCTGTTTCGCCGCTCATAAATATTTAAATCAACAATTTAAAATCGGACTTCGCATGACAGCTGCTCACGCGCGCACACACACACACGTGAACAGCATCAGCACCACCACCACCACCGCTACAGCCACCGTCACGCGCCATCCCTTGGTAACCATGGCAGCGACGGCCGTGAACGCCTCCTTCCTCTCCTTCCTCCCCATCCACCCCCACCTCCCTTCAAGCTGCGCCCAGTCGGCGCGATTTGGCGCGATTCCTGCGCGTTCCAAGCTCGCGCTGCCAGGAGACTCGCAGGAGAAACGTGTTCGCCACTTGCGGAGTGCTTCCAGTCCGCGCATGCGCAGAGCCAGGGCGGGTTGGTTCAGCCTCCGCTGCCGAGTCCCTCGGACGATGCGAAGCACACGACCCTCGCTTGTTGCGCGTGCTCGCTGCATACGGAGGAGAAAGTGCGTACGTGTGTGAGCGTTGGGCTGCTTGTGGATTCCCTGTCGGTTCTGACATCTGTGGATCTTTGGGATTTCTTGGGTGCGTGTGTCCTGCGTGGATCCGGCGCCTGGCCTGACAAGGGTGTGTGTGGAGTAGCTACGCGCTGAGAAGTAAGTCGTAGTGTATCCATGCTTGGTGCTGCTTGCCACAGGAAGCTGTTTAGTCCTCGGTCCTCTCGTTTGCCTGCCGCCACTTCTACTCCATGCTTTGCTCATTGAGAAGTTTTCTGAAATACGATCCTGTTCCCTTTTTGCCCAGCTGTAGCCGTTAGTTCATGGCGATTCTGGTTTCCGCTCCTTGTGCCGTGTACCCATACCTCCATTCTCCACCCCACCCACCATCTCTCCCCCACCAACCAGCCCCTAGCTGCTATCAGCCTCTCAGTGGTTTGTGTCTGTCTGCTTCTGGTTTAGGTAGTCAGTAAGGATGCTCATGGCGGGGGATTTGATAGAACTAGGGACCGGTAACTGCGAATAACGAGTGTTAGCATGCTTCTTGTTATTGCTGTTGCTATTGATGGTGTGAATGGTTGTTTACCGTTGTGTATGTGTGTGTGTGTGATGGTTACAGTGTAACAGTCCGTCAGTATCGCATTAAATGTACCACAGAAAGCGACAGGTACCCCGTCTATAGTTACAGAGCGACAACAACCATTAGCTGCAATTGCAAAGTAATGTACCGTGTTTGCAATTGCAAAATGTTGCAACCACTGGAGTTACAGAGGTACACCTAACTCCTTCTGAAGCACGTGACGTAACGGCTGAGATGTAGGGGGTGGGGGTAGCAGATGGAGAGATGAGGGGGGTTAGGGGGGTGTAAGTGAAGTCACGCTGCTGCAAAGAGCGGCACTTGTGGAGTTGCATGATGGGATGCGCGCGCCTCCGCCGCTGACTGATTTATGGCGCAGCTGCTTGCTGCTGTCTTCATCAACTGCTCTCTCTCCCAGCCTGCTCGACCACAAACAATCGCAGTGTACACCTCCCTCCCTCTCTCACTCGGATCTTTGCGACTTGTTTACTACTTAGCTTTACCATTACATTAGCTTTAATAAGAAATGGAGTCTGGGTGAATCACAATAAACACTTGTCGCCCTGATGTCCACAGCTGTATCCAGTTCACAGCGAGAATGATAGCGGGTGACAGGGTGGAAAGGTAGAGTT
>SRHC01002594.1:0-44099 GCA_004794325.1 Pomacea maculata | reverse complement strand
GAGAATGTGTGAAAGTACAGAAACGAAGTGGGAAATCTAGTGATAGAAAAGAGAAGAAAAGGGTGTACGGATGCAGAAATAAACCATGATAGAATAAATACTGAGGTAAAGAATCAGCCATGTAGAGGCACTGCATTTCAAAGTATTACAGTTACATTAGAGTTACAAAGTGTTCTACATTTACAGTTTAAATAATATTGTTTAGTATGAAATTGAATTTAAAATGTATTACTGAAATCATGCAGCGTACCTGCAGGCGTGTGTGCCTGTGTGAACGTGTATTCTTTTGTACGCATATATATATATCTTACTTTGAATGATATGGGAATATGTGTCACAGACACTCGCGTTGACGAAGTCGCCTGGACATTTACTTCACAAAACAAGACAATGAAAAATGCCTCTTTGCAGGTCCTGAATATATTTAATTATATTAGCAATTTATGCTACAGTAACTAATAAAAAATGCACAATAAATTTAGAAAATTAGTTTCAGTATACATACATCAGTCAATCCTTCTTACTACCTAATGTCTCTAGCTGTAAACACAGTACTATAAGACAGTTCCTTTTCTCCGGTTGATTGTTAAAAATAATATAAATATATATTCTACAAATTTTCTAAAAGAAAAACAGCATTGACGCCTCCACTCGGAGAAATACGTTAAAACACATCGGCGCTGCCTCTTGGAGACGAGCGACTACAACATTCTTGAGCAAAATACCCCAGGATACAACTTGTACTTTTCTCAGCCTCCTCTTCCCTCCACCCTGGGGTCCCTCCACTTGTGTGCCTCCCTGGGAAGTCAAGCGCTGGCTGGCGACAGTTAATTAGAGTCTTTCCCTGTTCTCTTCCACTATGTAAAACAAAAAGTGTTACCCATGGAACAGGTGGGGTTCGGCCACCCGAGCTGTGCAAGGTATTTAACCTCATGTCAACCCTCTGTGACATCATGATATTCTTTCTCCACTATAACCTTTTGTACATTTAGTCCACCACGTAAACAATTACCTTAAGTAAAGTTGTTGATAAAGTCTGCGAGATTTTTCCATTTATTCGTTTATAATCTTCTTTCTTATTTTTGTTTTATTTATGTATTTTAAAATCTGGAGGTAGAGTGTGTCAGTGTGGATATGTTAATGTAGGATGTAATGTAGGATGTAATATATTCATAGCAATATAGAAACATAAGCTGTTGGTAATAAAACTGTTTAAAATATTGACCGTCCATCCAGCCTCCGCCATTAAAGGTGATAGGTAACTGTTCAGTAGAAACAAATGATATATGACTAACGTCCACAAGATGGTGGAGCCACAAGTACGTCTGACACCGCGCGAGACGGCGAGAGTTGACACGATCAGGTTGTTGGCCGTTGGTGTGACATGTCGAGCAGCGAGCAGAAGACAATGACAGACTGGCTTGGGCTCCTTTTGCTCTAATGAGACGCCGGCGATACCGTTATACTGACGTCACGCAGGAAGACAAACTTGTTTGTCACTGAGGTCAGGTGGAATGGTTGGCAACAGGCGAGTCTCATACAGCAAGTTTATTTTGGGAATTCGGTGTGCATAATTTTGTGAATATTACTTGTACTGTATTTGTGAAATTTAAATAATTTGAAGTGTAAATAACAGGTTTACATTCTTAGAGGTAATTTCCTTATGTGTGTGTGTGTGCAAAAAATCACTGCAAGTTGATTTCCAGGTTTCATTTCCTTGACAATGGTATCTATTTAGATGAAATGACTGATCACCTGAAAATGTCGCTCCTAGATGCATGCTCACTTCTGCTGTATTACAAATATTGTATAATTATGTCTACAGCTGACAATCAGTTTTGTGACGAGGGAGTTCATTATCTAGACAAGGGGCCAAGTACAACGTTCAGACGCTAGACGAAAGAGGCACGAACCTTTGCCCGACACCCAGATATATCCAGCTGCTTTGTAACAATTCGTGTTTAGTTTCTGAGTCCTATAAAGCTGTATATGCTTCTCCTGATTTGCACCAAAGTGCCTGTGACAGTCTGCACATTCGCCGCACGCAGTGTGACTCCTCGTGTGCACTGGGCTGTTGGTGAAGTTTAGGGCAAAGTTCATTTCTTCTCTCCGGGAACACCTTTAGTACTTGCTGCACAGGTAAGTAGTACCAGTTTTGCCAAAAGAAAATATCTTGAGTTACAAAATGTGCAGACAAATCCTGTCCTGGCTTTTTAATAGTTAACTTGACTAACGAAAGATCAGCCGCCTTTACTGTAGAGGCGTTGTGAATGCGGGCACATGGATGGTTTACTGTGACCAAATACCTAGACTGGGACTTGTTCCTCCCTAAACAATTCCAGTCTTTCCTCTTGTTCTTTAAATCCTGACTTCAGTATCGAGGTTTTGTTTACAAATGACACTTCTTGAATAGAAAGCTTAGGCTACAAGACATTGCAGTAAGATTGAAGAAATCTTGTATTTGTATGATATTATTATTTAAAGAAACTGAATTATCTGCAATAAAATAATTTATGAATGACGAGTTGTTGTCAGGATCTCACAGAAATATTGTAGAAATGGCTCAACGTTTATTTTAAGCTCAAAGTGCAGAAAGGTAAGAAGGCAGTGAGAAAAAGAGGAAAAAGTGATACAAACACACACGCCCACACATACACACAGATGGAGGGGAGGGTGAGGAGTAGTCTACGTGACGTATGTGACCCTGACGGTAATGACAATCACGGAGTCACATGTCACGACAGTTGTAACAATACCTCCTTGTCTGCATGGAGCACATCCTTTCTTGGTAAAACTTGATTTATGTCTTTGACGGTTCATTTTCAAAACGTTTACTGTGTCTACAAGGAGGAAGTAGCGAGGTGGCACACTAGGTAGAACATTTATTCTACATCAAAGTACGATTGTTGAATAGTTGAGGGTTGGGAAAGAAAATAATAAGCTAACACTTAGGTACGCCTAACTGTTTATGTGCATAACAAAGAAAAGTTTTGTTTCCTATGAACAGTAATAATAATTGTAAGACTCATTAACGTTAAGATTATATTTCTTGTATTTTATGAAAAAAATCTCACAATCAAATGTAGAAATAAGACAAAAACTATTAAGGAAGTACGAAACATAAAAATTCATAACAAAACCCTTTATCCGAAAGGAGAATGAAATGTGACTTTAGTTTCTCTAAAAGAATAATTTAAACTTAGAATTATTTAATAAGAGAAAACTGTCAACTAGACGTGTAAAACTATACCTGATGGAGAGAGAAGAAAACATGGATACTTATCCTGACAGAAATGTTTGATCAAAACAAACTAAGCTCATTACACCAAACATCCCTTTTGTCTCCCTTTTCTTCTGACATCGCCTCGCCCTGTCACTGACCATCCATTCTAAAGGTGTCAGACTGACCTGGAAAGCTACCGCTGAAATCTGCATTTAATATGCATCAACACCTACCACATGTGATTCAGCTCGCAACACATCGTCACGACACATCCTGTCAGCTGCTGCCGCAGTCGCAGTCACGCAGACGACTCGTCACCACACCCAAGCTTACTACAACTGCCTTCACAATTCACCTGGACAGGGGGTAAGGTGAGGGGGTGAACAAATAAGTGGGGGTATGAGCACGAATGACTGGAACAACATGAGACAAGGTATCTGGTGTTTATCATCAGTGGAATAAAGTAGCCTCGTTCTCTTCTGGTGTGACAGAATTCCAGCCCATTGTCAACTGCCATTCCGGACATGATCTCCTCAGGACCATAGATGCCAGAAGGAACAGATTTCATTTTTTAATTTTTGTTTTGAAAGGATTTTTTCCTGCCTAGACACTTCAAAATTTTATCACCTGAAGGAACAGGATAATACCAGAGTAGGTATTCTTCATCGCAATCCAAATGTACAGCAAGTCGGAGTTTAGTGACCTGTGAGTTTATTATTGTTTATTTTTGCGCTGTATTTGTGTATTTATTATTGTTTATTATTGTTCTGTATTTGTACCACAGTTGTGTAAAATGCCCAAGTGTGTCTGTTAATCTGAGCCCCGGTGTTTGTGTCGTCATGCACTAGTGAAGTCTGTGACACAACTTCCTGCTTACCAACTGCTGACCTCTTCGTGTTTACGGGGAAGGTGAAGGTGGTGAGGGTGAGAGGTCAACATTTTGTTTATTCACTACAGCATGTGAGGAGACACGCGATGTGTTTCTAAGAAGTTCACGGTGTAGCCTGATCTTCGCTAAGACCAGGTTGTAGTTGTGGAGTCTTGTTTGTCTGCCGTTGTAATATTAATAGTGTCGACGAAAATAGGCAAATGGGAAACCCAGTGATTATTTTCGGACCGAATATTACAAGGACGAAGTTGTTGTGTACTAATCGGTGGCACTGCATTCTTCTTGTTTTCTTCTTCTTAGCTTTCGTACAGTTTTCTTTTTTTTCTGTTCCTCGTATGATTCTGAGGATTCTGTCCCTTTGCCTAGCACTGAGGGGATCGGCTTACCTTGATTTTGTTTATGTCGTGCTACGATTTGGATAAAAGTGTTGGACCTTCATGTTTACATGTTCTTCTGTTGCGTTTTCTTCCTCTCCTGAACTGTACATAATGTTATTTTGAAGTTCAAGCTGTTTGGCTTTATTGGGCCGTGATTTACTCACCTCGTCAGCGACCTCGAGCCTGCATTAAATAAACTAAAGTGATGATCACCCTCTTGCAATTTCATTTGATAACATTCTTCATATTCTCAAGATTACTCAGTATCTACCCATTATTCTCCTGACGTCATGAATCTTATTCTCTGGAGTTGTTACCGTTCAATCTACAGTTATCGCCCCTTTACTGCCAGAACGCAGGATTATTCTTCCTTCTTCATGGTGGTTACCTTTTGTGATCTTGTTCAGTCAGTCAGCCTTTGGCCGAGATACTGCGCTTTATAAATTCTCTATTATTATCATCAGGCTCATTGTGTCGACTGACGCAGTGTGGGTGCCAACCCCAGTGTGCACTAATGGACACGCAGAGCAATTCACAGACGATATCTTGTAGGCGGAAGTCTGGCAGTCATCGATGCCTCTCGTTTCCAAGCTTTACGGACCTGTTTTGCAGATGACTGTCAGTTTTATCTCGAAAACTGGCCTCCAAGTGTGATAAAAAATAGGCGAACAACATTTTATCATTGTAATCCTCTTAGTTCAGGATGTAGTTACATTTTATCATTGTAATCCTCTTAGTTCAGGATGTAGTTACAATACATCGAATGAGCGCGAACAGTAGAATTTACTTACAATCTAAAATAACAGGCTGGCAAGTGGTTGTCCATGGGACACTGTACTTCTTGGAAGTAAAATCTAGTGTAACATCGTCTTCAGTGTCATTCACATGAGCAGTCTCTTTTCTTCCATGCAGCTACTGTAGAATAGTGCACAAAGGAACTAACACCCATCAAGGTAGACAATATAGGGATAATCTATCATCCCGTGAATATTACTGTTTACAGGAAGACGAAATAAAGTAAAGTATTATTGCAGGGTCAGAAAATGAACACGAAGCTGAAGTGTCCTGTTCCATTGGGATTTCTGGTCTGTTTCTTTATTGTCCACGTGGTGCAAGGTGTGACCTCAGGCAATGTGACTGGTACTGAGTGCACTGTACAGGAGTCGTAAGTATCCAGATGTGTTTTATTGTCAGCAGTTCAAACGCACGTGGCCTAATGAAAGCTCTTGTCAAACGTCTTGATAAAGTTGATATTTAAAAAAAAATCTGATTTCTTGCCTCCTTTCATTGAACTCGCTTCTGAAATATTTTTCTTGTGCCAGTCTGTTGTTTCTGTGTAACGGCTTCTTTAAACTCCCACCGAATACCTGGCGCACACAGGCACGTGAGTTGTGTCTAAGTATTTGTGTGTAACTGTTTTTCTAAACTCTCACCAGGTACCTGATGTACAAAACTGTTCTGACTCAGCACGCGCATGAAGTCTGCACTAACACGTGGTGTTGGCATTTTCCTCCGCGATGTAGGAGATGCAGGTGAGCAAAACAACAACACGTGTGAGTATGATGACGTGTGGCCTGCGTGACGTGTTCGACCTGTAACATAACGCATGTGACATGTGACGTGTTCGACCTGTAACATAATAAGTACTGTGTAAGGTTCAGCCTCATCTTAATTAAACACATCATCTTCAACATACACCTGTCTGTCATCAATAGAGCAATGGTGTCAGTTTTGAAATGAATCGAGAAGTCTGCTATCCCAGTCTTGCATTTTTCCATCTCTATTTAGTCCAGTCAAATGGGTTTGGTTTCTCTGATCACTTGAAAATAAATCTTCTAAGCCACCATGTTCACTATCTTGATGTGCACTTTCAGCACTGAAGCAAAATAAAGCAATACAAGTGTAGAAAAAAAAAATAAACAAAAGTAACATATTTTATCCTCTCTCTCATTTCTCATGGTCATGCAAGTCTTGTTTTGACCAAAAAATCAATAGAAATAAAATGGATAATAATTTCCCCAGGGAATTCAAATGAAATCGTTGTTAACGAGCAGCGCTTGCTGTAGGCCTAGTGTCTTTTCTCAAACGATGGGCAAAAATCGGAAAAAGACTCACAACTTTCGCCGGTTGATCGAATTCCGAACAACGTTGTGTCTCTGTACACCGACAAAAATCGATCACAACAATACCCAGCCCGATAACCGTACCAAATGAGAATTCACCCATCATGTTGGAAGTTTCAGTTCAATAGGAGGGTCTGGTGCCGGTAGAGTTAGGGTCAGGTGCCGGCAGGGCCTGGTGCCTAGGGAGGGTCAGGTGCCCGGAGGGCCTGGTGCAATGGGAGGCGTGGCACAAGGCAGGTATGGTTAAGGTCGGCGCTATATACATGGGGAGCAGGCGTCCTGAAAGGTGCGCGAAAGGGACCGTGGCTATAAAGGTTTCTATATATGAAATGCTCACCCAGTTTTGTATTTTTCATCTGCAAATGAGCGCTCGCTCGGCGTGCGACGCCCTCGGTCGAAAGCGATCGTTGTCTGCGTCCCGTCATCTGGCGAGCCGGTTTCGAAGCGGACCGAAGAAGGTCTGTTACGGGTTGGCTTGGTGGCTTGGTGGCTTGGTGGCGATTCGCGGCTTTTGCGGCTTTCGCTGCCGCGTTTCTCACGGCTCAGGCGCGCGCTGATGGTGGTTCGAGGGGAGGGTTTGGTGCGGAGGGCCTGGTGCCAAACTTGTAAAATGTTCGTTCGAGGGGAGGGTCCGGTGAGGAGCGTCTGGTGCAAAACTGAAAATGTACGTTCGAGAGGAGGGTCAGGTGCGGAGGGTCTGGTGCGGAGGGCCTGGTGCCAAACTTGTAAAATGTTCGCTCGAGCGGAGGATCTGGTGCAAAGCGGAGGGTCTTGTGCAACACATTGAAAACACACTTCTAGTCATTAGTAACTTCATTTTGGTACTGGAAGCTTAGGGGAACCTCGTTTCCTTAAAGTTTACCGAACAGGAGGGTCTGGTGCGGAGGGCCTGGTGCAAGGGGAGGCGTGGCACAAGGCAGGGAAGGGCAAAATCGGCGCTATATATATGGGGAGCAGGTGTGCCGAAAGGCGCGAGAAAGTGAACATGGCAATAGAGAAAGGTTACTATTAGCCATGTAGTGCTCACCCAGTTGTGGTTTTTGCATTGGCAAAAGAGCGCTCGCTCGGCGTGCGACGCCCTCGGTCGAAAGTGATCGTTGTCTGCGTCCCGTCCTACCGCGAGCCGGTTTCGAAGCGGACCGAAGAAGGTGTGGTACGGGTTGGCTCGCTGGCGATTCGCGGCTTTCGCTGTCGCGTTTCCCACGGCTCAGGCGTGGGCTGGTTGAGCAGAGAGAGGGGTTCGTCGTGCTCCTTTCGGCCAGCCGCGTCGGCGTATCGAATAACGCTTGACTGTGTCTCGAGTGAAAGAGCGTCCGTGTCGCTCGGGTGAACGCTCCGCACGTTGAAAATTTGGACCGATGATTCGGTTGCAAGAGCGAAAAGCACCCACGAACGCAGGACCCGCGCTCCAGCGGCGACTGCTTCGTGGGAGTCGGTTACGTGTACACCCAACAGCATTCTGGTTGATCCTACCAGTAGTCATATGCTTGTTCTCAAAGATTAAGCCATGCCTCGTACGGTGAAACCGCGAATGGCTCATGAAATCAGTCGAGGTTCCTTAGATGATCCATTTCTACTTGGATAACTGTGGCAATTCTAGAGGTAATACATGCAAACCAACTCCGACCCGTCAAAGCCGGGAAAGAGCGCTTTTATTAGTTCAAAATCAGTCGGGGTCTCGGCCCCGTCCCTTTTGATGACTCTGGATAACTTTGTGCCGATCGCATGGCCTCGAGCCGGCGAGGCATCTTTCAAATGTCTGCCTTATCAACTGTCGGTGGTACGTGATAGACCTACCATGTTGACAACGTGTAACGGGGAACCAGGGTGTGATTCCAGAGAGGGAGCATGAGAAACGGCTACCACATCCAAGGAAGGCACCAGGCGCGCAACTTACCCACTCCCAGCTCGGGGAGGTAGTGACGAAAAATAACAATACGGAACTCTTTTGAGGCTCCGTAATTGGAATGAGTACACTTTAAACCCTTTAACGAGGATCTATTGGAGGGCAAGTCTGGTGCCAGCAGCCGCGGTAATTCCAGCTCCAATAGCGTATATTAAAGTCGTTGTGCTTAAAAAGCTCGTAGTTGCATCTCAGGCATGGTCGTGCGGTCCGTCTCGCGACGTTCACTGCGCGAAGCCTGAGCGTGCGCGGCTCTTCGCAGGGTCGTCTTCGCAAGACGAACAACTGCGAAAGCATTTGCCAAGCATATTTTCATTAGGCAAGAACGAAAGTCAGAGGTTCGAAGACGATTAAATACTGTCATTGTTGTGACCATAAACGATGCCATCTAGCGTTGTGCAGGTGTCGCTTCATCGACTCTGAAACTAAAGTTTTCGGGTTCCAGGGGAAGTATGGTTGCAAAGCTGAAACTTAAAGGAATTGATGGAAGGTCACCACCAGGAGTGGAGCCTGCGGCTTAATTTGATTCAACACGGTAAAACACACCCAGTCCGAACACTGTAAGGATTGACAGATTGATATCTTTTTCTTGATTCGGTGGGTGATGGCGCATGGCCGTTCTTAGGTGGTGGAGCAATTTGTCTAATTCTGATAACGGGCGAGACTCTAGCCTGTTAAATAGTTCACCGATTCTTCACGCATCGGTGCTAACTTCTTAGAGGGAGAAGTGGCGTTTAGCCACAAGAGATTGAGCAATAACAGGTCTGGCTGCCTTTAGAAGGAATCAAGGTGGATGTGTCCATGCTTTGAAAACAGTGCAAACCCCTTGAATGTCCTTCGTGATAGGGATTGGGGGCTTGAAATTCTTCTTATGAACCAGGCATTCCCAGTAATTACGTCGATGCCCTTTCTACACACCGCCCGTCACTACTACCGAGTGAACGGTTTAGTGAGGGGGATATGGCCTCCGCGTCGAGAGTCTGAAAAAGTCTATCAAACCGGAGGGAAAGCTTTTGCCGAGTCAGGCTCTCAGTGACGCCCCGGACTCTCGCCTCGGGGGTGGCATCGGCGAAAGTGTAAAGAGAGGCACATTCTCGCGTGGCTGTTCCCTAGCTTTACAATTTTTTTCATTCATTTCGCATTTTGTTGAAACCTTTCAAATATCGTTGCAAAGCAGATGATAAGAAATGAAACAACTTTAGGCGGTGGGATCACTCGAATCGCACGTCGATGAAGAACGCAGCCAGTTGCGTGAATTAATGTGAATTGCAGAACACTCTAACCCTAACCATTTTCAAAGAAAAAAACAAAACAAAAGCAAACAAACCAGGGGGAGGGCCTGGTGCAATAATTTTTTTTAACAAAAGTTCCAGGTCGATGGGAGGGTCTGGTGCAAAGAGGAGGGTCTGGTGCAAAACTTTGAGAAAAAAATTTGATTCATCAGTTTCTTCTCTTTGGCATTAGAAGCTTAGGGGTACCTCGTTTCCTTCAAGTATACGAAAAGGGAGGGCCTGGTGCTGAGTGAGGGCCTGGTGCATATAGGAAGGTCTGGTGGTAAGTGTGAATGTGAGTGCATGCGTTTGTGTATGCGAATGTGATTCGTGACCTATAATTTCACAGTTGTCATGCTCGCACTTGTTTTGTAAGACTTCTGTAACTAAAATATGTGTATGCTCCTTAGCCAAAGGAATAGGAACAGATTAACATCTTAGAAGCAGTCGTATGATACGCCATTTTTGTCTCATCTTTCTATTTTTTCCGTATGCATGTATCTCGAGTTAAATAACATTTGCTGCTTACAGAACAGAGCTGAGGTCAACGTACAAGGTGGTCACGGAGCTCGCCTATCGCAGGAAGAATGTTTGCTGCGCAGGGTATACTAAAGATGGTGATACATGTATCCGTAAGTCCTCCAACTCTTCTGACCTCCTGATTCTGGGTTGCCCTCGGCATAACTTTGTTTAGATGGTTGATTAGGAGAAGGATTCTGATGTCTTGGAACTGTTTACTGTTTGCTTTTTTTGAAAGGGGTGTGACTAGTGATTGAGTTTTGCAAATTCTAGGTCTTAGCCGTCTATGGTTGGTTTCATCTAAGGCGAAGGTACTTATCATTCACAATTGTTTTATTTTCTATTATTATTTAAAAAGCTTGTTCTCTTATGTATCTGCAAGAATCTATGTCTGTATCTATGGATGGGGTATACAAATATAAAGTGTTTGTAAATGTACGAGTGAGTGAAGAAATGAGTCTGTAACTGTGTGAGAGAGGAAGGTAGTGAGAAAAAGAGTGGAAGGGAGATGGATAAGGCATTAAGGTTGTCATCTCTATCGGCAGCTGTGTGCAACCCCGGGTGCGATCGGGGTGAGTGCGTCTCCCCTGGGCTCTGTGACTGTGAACGAGGCTGGCGGGGCTCTGCTTGCAACTACAGTAAGGCCAGTTCTTATGTTAGAATGCTTTAAACACAGTTTCTTTATTATATTTACTGACAATAACAAATGGGTTTTAGTCAAGATAAATCAATTTCATCGGTTTCCTATTATCTTGCGTGCTGCCTGATTTGCAAAAGATCTTGTGTTTTTTTATAACAAGAAGTTCAGATATATATTGAAGAAGAGAAGTCTATTTTGTTCAAGGAGAAAGGTCTGACATGTGAGCAGATAAATGATTGTTTCATCTTGCCTTTAACCTGCATCATTAATTAAAACTAAAAAATTAAAATTAAAGCTCAAATAAAACTATGCACTTTCATTGCTTGCCTGCTCCAGCCATATCTACTGGATTCGTTAGCGGTCAAAAATAACTTTTTTCTGTCTTCACAGCCTGCTCTGACGGCACCTGGGGAGACAACTGCACCAACCAGTGCTCGTGTAATGATAACGGTTCTTGCGACCCAGAAAACGGAGACTGCCTGTGTCATCCAGGTATGCAGATGTTCAGGTTGATAAATAAACGACAAATGGGCCATGAATAAATGCGTGGATGGATGAAGGAAAAGATGTGTGGACTCACTGAAATAAAAGATGGGCGATGTTTACTTTATGTTTATCTAGGTTAACCAGCAGTTAGTGATTTGTCTTTAGGTTACGAGGGCCTTACCTGCGAGGAGCCGTGTCAGACTGGTTACTATGGCGATCTGTGCCTTTTTGAGTGCCAATGCAAGAACAACGCGGAGTGTGACCACGTGACTGGGGTGTGCACTTGTCCCTCCGGCTACACGGGTCCATTGTTAGTAATCTTTCTGCCGTTAGTTATAAGTTAGTGCTTTATCTGACCATAGACCAATCGTAAGTACCCATTCGATTGCAAGACACAAAGTGGCGTTTGATTACTTAAGATTTCAAGTGATAACTCAAATGAAATAAAAAATCGCAAAATTAAGACAAAATCTGGACTGTTTGCCATTTAGTGAAGACATTCTGTTCAATTCAGTTTCCTTAGCTGCCTTTTGCATCTTCTCGGTGTCACTGTTAATTATTGTATGCTTGCTAACTGCTTCAGGGTTGTTTTTCATTCTTTCTTGCATACAGGTGTGAAGACAGGTGTCAGAATGGCACGCACGGGGTCGGTTGTGAGAACGTGTGCAAGTGTCAGAATAACGCCACGTGCGACCACCGCAACGGCACGTGCAGCTGTGGCGCCGGCTGGATGGTAAGGATGGATGATGAGGTTGATGGTAAGGTTGATGCTAAAAAGTACAAAGATTTTGAAAAATTGATTATCACGAAAAATTTGTTTTCAAACATGTCTATTCTGTCTAGTATGTGGTAAGAAATCTTTTAACTTTGTCGTTCTCACTGCATGCTTCAGAACATCTAATCATCTTCATTCTGTGTCAAAGGGCATTTACTGTACAGAGCCATGTCCCCCGGGACAGTATGGCCGGGGATGTGTCAACACTTGTACATGTTACAACGGCGCCCTCTGCAGTGCAGACACTGGCCAGTGTCACTGTGCCCCAGGATACATGGGAGATAAGTGAGTGAGACCCACATCACCCGCTAACGATGTAGGAGACGACAGTTACAGGCAGTGATGACGAGGCTTTCATTTCCAGCAACTGGATGATTATTGTATTTTATTATTAAACACTCTCGCATATGTCTCAGCAGTAAGCTGCCTGTGGATAATTTGTTTCTGTCCCAGGCATAATAATGAGGTGGGGAAATAACTGCTACACATCTGAGTGTCAAACAGGGTAGATTTATCAAAGAGGAGAAAAGTAGTTTAATAAAGCCGAGAAAATGAGGCACATGCACAAAAAGGCATCAATAAGACAATGTCCTTACTTCTGCTTGTCTCGTTTGTTTGTCAACATTCAGGTGTCAAGACCAATGCGGAGAGAATTATTGGGGTGTCGGGTGTTTACATCAGTGCGACTGTCTGTATGCCTCACACTGCTTGCCTCACAATGGTACCTGTGTTTGCAGCCAGGGTTACAGTGGCGAGAAGTGCGACAAGAGAGGTTTCAATGATTTGCTTTATTGTAATTTGTCCTCAGCCTAACCATCACCCATTGTATGTTATTGACTCGCCCTTGTAAATGTTCAAATGCAGGTGCTTTGATCTCACGTTTATTGCGAATGACTTGCTGAGTTGGTAATTTACATTTTGTCAGCCACAAATTTAGACTACAGCTTCAAGTTTAACATATATTATCAACATGCAGAGTGTCCAGAGAACAAGTGGGGAGTTGGCTGTGAAAACAACTGCACGTGCGAGTTCAGCCACACAGTTGCATGCAATGGCGAGACTGGCCAGTGCCTGTGTTCAGCAGGTTGGAGGGGAAGCACGTGTCGAGAAACTTGCCAGCCTCCCTACTACGGGGAGAGGTGTGAAAGTGTGTGTACCTGCCACAATGGCGGCCAGTGTCATCACGTGACAGGGAATTGCACCTGCCCTCCTGGGTTCATCGGTGAAAAGTAAGTGTAATTGTTGGCTAAACCTCTCTCTCTTCAACGCTTCCACTTTCTCATCTGCTTTCCGTACATATATATATATATTTGTCTCTCTCTCTCTCTCTGATATATAAAAGGAGCTACCCTGATTTACCGTAAGTCTGATCTAGCTCTTGTGCTGTAATTCCACAGGTGCGAAACTAAATGTCCTACAGGATTCTGGGGTCTTTTGTGCCTGCAGCAATGCGCATGTGCAAACGCCGAATACTGTTTATTTGACAGTGGGCGGTGCATGTGTAAGCCAGGTAGCAAATTTTTAGTCTTATCATTATGTCAAATGTAAACTTGTGTATCAAATTTCAGTCTCAATTCTGTATTTAAGCCAGGTTACACGTTTTACTTTGTCTTACTTCTACATTAATGCCAGCTAACACATTTTTCAGTCTTAGTTCTTTATCAAAACTAGGCAGTAAATTTTTACGATGTCGCCATTCTATAGCAAAAAACGAATTCTAATCCACCCTTCAAAAAAAAAAACAAAAACAAAAAGACATAAAAAGGTTATTAAAGGTTATTATTGGTCTCACAGGTTTAAAGTTGCTGTAATATTATTGCCATTAGTGAAGACTGGCAGGTTTGTAGATCGTCCAGTTCTATATTTAATGCGAAAAAGTCTTCAGATTTTAAGTAAAAATAAAATGAAGGTAAAAAGGAACAACAAAAAGCCATTTTTAAACAAGTTTCCATCGAACTCGATCGTGTTTAAGCAACGCAGTGAAAAGTATACAGTGAAGGGACATAGTAGTAGTGTGATGGCTATGGTGATCAGCTGAGGTCGTGTAGTAGAGTTGTGTCTGTCTTAGGATGGCAAGGACTGACATGCGCAGAGCACTGCGATGTGGGTTACTATGGAAGGGAGTGCCAGGAGACCTGCATGTGCTCCCAGCACGGGGAGTGCGATCCGGTGACGGGAAAGTGCATCTGCCAGCGGGGCTACAACGGCACCGAGTGTGAACTGCCCTGTCAGGTGATTGATGCTAACCACCCGTAATAACCGTAGTAAGCCGACCAACACTGAAATATCTACCCTACATTGTGATGGTAGGTTATGATAGGTGGCAGTGTACAGGCAGACATGTCAGACACCCATATCAGAGTATCAAACGCCGTCCCACATTTGACAGTCCTCCCTCTCTACCCCGCTACCCTCCACTGCACTTTCCACCCAGACCTCAAGCATGTGAAGAACGGAGTGTTACTAAAATACCCGTACTTTCCAGTAACCGTAATATTAAATCAGAGGTAATATTACCTGGAGAAGGGGTAGATATGTAATGCTTGCAGTTGTCAAGAGGGACTTGTCTTGCTGATCAGTCCACCTTAGTGTTTGGGAGGCGAGGGCTGTACTTTCTTGTTCACATGCTCATTTGACTAAACACCACAGACAGCTATAACTTTTGCAAGTCAATCTTTTGGACAGGGCTACTATGGTTATGGATGCCGACAGGAATGTGACTGCGACATGGAGCATACAACCAGCTGCGATCACGTGACTGGAGAGTGCGCGTGTCAGGAAGGTTTCACAGGTAGAGTACGCTGACAATACACTCAGTCCTATTTTTCTCTTGATTGCCCCTTGTGCCATCCGCTTAATTGTCCTCGTTACACATATTCTTGCTTACAGCCTGACATTCATTACTTCGCTAGTAAATGGGATCATTGTCAATGAATTTCTGATTGGACTCACGTGAACTCTAATGGAATTCAACTTCATATTGAAATGTGGACAGCTCAGGCTCCATCTAACAGCAACTTAACAAAAACTATTAAATATTTTTTTCCATAAATAGGAAACGACAGTTAGTGTCAGAGCATAGCCTTATAACTGTTATGTTTACTGTCAGGTCTGAGGTGTGAACTGAAAGCTTCCTGCCCCTCCGGACTGTTCGGGTCTCGCTGTGAACAGCGCTGTAGGTGCAACCATGGGCTGTGTGATCCTGTCTCTGGTGACTGTCAGTGTTTCTCTGGTTACACAGGCAACACATGTGAGGAAGGTAGGCCAGTGGCACGTGACACACGTACATCAATAGCACGCAAGTCGTGGTCGGAAATGGTGAAAATATAAGTTGGTTAAGAGATGCTGGGATAACTATGGGTATACGGTGTAGTTATAGTTTAATGTATCAGAATCTTCATATTAATATCAAGATCTGATACAAATAAACATGTTACTTTGCAGTGTGTCCTAACGGAAGCTGGGGGGACCGGTGTAGCAAATCCTGTGCGTGTAACAGCAGTGAAGCAGCGTGTGACCACGAGACTGGGCGTTGTCCTTGTCCTGATGGCTACATCGGTCTAGCTTGCGAGCGAGGTGAACACTTTTCACAATGCCAGACATTGCTCATTCGAGCTATTTTCCTTTCAATTAAATTTTAGGAGGAAGTAAGCCAAACACACAATTTTGCTGATTGGTTCACTCCGCTGGCTCTCAGCTTCTAAAAGCCTCTAAAAAGTGTTATTATTAAATCGGTTTCTCATCTTAGCTAGATTAAAGTCTATCTCATGATGGCATCACAGATTATATTAAAATAAGTAAATAAAGTTAATGTGTGATGTGTTACTAAACGGATGAAAATCACATGTTTAAACTATCACGTTTCATGTTAAGGACATATTGGGTGTGACTTTAATATCTGAACTTTAATGATATCAGTCTGTCGTTAATGTTTTTGTCACGTGACCAGAATGTCCTCCTGGGACCTGGGGGCCCAGATGTCGGTACCAGTCCCAGGTGTGTGTATACGGAGTACAAAGTCACGTGGCCAATGTATGCGACTGTATACCTGGATACAGGGGAGCGCACTGCAACGAGAGTAAGTCGTCTTCTGATCACTGGACTCATTAATCTCACAGTGGGAAAGTCAACATCGCCTGGTCTGTCTAGAAAACATTTTATATGAGACAACAGATCTTCCTGTTATCTCAAAAAAGGACGGAAAACATAAATTAACATCTCTACATGTGTGTAAGTACGTGTGCATGTGTTTGTGTTCCCACATGCAGGTTGACAGGAAGATATAAAGAAGTGTGTGGCTTCACATGTGCCTGTGTGCCTCTGTATGTGTGCGTGCGTGCGTGTGTGTGTGTTTGCACGTGCAGCATGTCCGGCAGGGACGTATGGCGAGGACTGTGGCTTCACGTGCACGTGTGCCAACGGCGGGTCGTGCAGGTCAACTGACGGCTACTGTGAATGTGCTGCCGGCTACACGGGCCTCGACTGTAGCATTAGTAAGACGCTCACTTCTCGCAAGTCTTTCACCTCCAATGCCTTCATAGAGCATTTCCTTGTTATTATTTGTGATTATTACCTCTGTGAATTGTGAAACGTTCTCACATTCTATAAAATCGTAATATCCG
The DNA here is from genome assembly GCA_004794325.1 of Pomacea maculata. Lineage (NCBI taxonomy): Eukaryota > Metazoa > Mollusca > Gastropoda > Architaenioglossa > Ampullariidae > Pomacea > Pomacea maculata. The sequence goes on along the minus strand of SRHC01002594.1, from coordinate 27,271 downwards.
TTGCCGAAAGATTGTTTAAATGGAAAGGCAAGGGGAATAACCATTAATTAAAGTTTAAGTTCCAGATACTAACTTTCTGAATATTTTTTCTCACAACCATTGTTTACCGAGAAATCTCATCTAAAACACAGTTTTTGATCAGCACATGGGGGAGGGGGACACCATGTTTTGTTGTCAAGTGATGCCATCGTCATACGCGGGGTTGTGTACTGAAAACAAAATGTTTACAGATCCTAGCTCAAAGATGAAGCCAGTCTACATCAACTCTCCTGCAGCGAATGTCATGTCACACGCAGTTATCAGATAATTTTTAGAGAACGACTAGCATTTCGCAAGTATGTACAACAAGCATAGTGAACATAGAAGCGTTTCATTGAAAAGTCAAAGTGTAGTAGTGATGAATGTTTGGGTGGTCGACAGCTTGTCCGGCGGGTACCTACGGGATGTTCTGTCGCTCGACATGCAGATGCAACGCTACCCAGGTCTGTGATCCCTTCAAGGGTTGTTTGGGTGAGCAAAATTAAAAAAACTTCTGAAATAACAAAGAAAAGAGTAATAAATGCTACAAATAGAATCTGTAGGAGAGGTGGGGAACACTAAAAGATAATATGACTCCTAAAAAAGAAATGTCTAGAGGCAAGATACTCTATTTGTATAGACCTCACTGCGGCCAGGTGCTGGTCTAGTATATGTCGCTATATTTCCTTTGAAAACTCTGCGATTTGGGAACTGGTAATATGTTGTTCCTTGTCAAAGCAACACTTATATTTGTACTTGCTGTCTAAATTTAAAATTAGTTTGAAGTTGTGGGTCGTTTTATAAATGTGAGCTTGATCGTCATAGGGTCATCATCGGCCGATGGACTTGTCGATGCCGGAGATAGTACCGCGCATGGGAGCTTGACAGACGATCACACCCACGAAATACTCAACCCCGTTCTACTGGCCATCATTGTGATAGCTAGCTTACTCCTCATCGTCGTCATCATCTTAATCATTGTCTTTCGACGACGGATGAAACATCTGACTACTCTAGTCTACAACGCGAGACGGCAGGAGGTGGTTGTTCACACAGGTCAGTGTATCCTGTCTCATTATATTAGGGTATCCTTGATATCTTGCGTTAGTGTACCCTTGCTGTTTCACTTGTCTAACCAAATAGTTTACTTATTGTGTCACATTTAACTATACTATTTTGTAGACTGTCATATTCTGTCACACGCAACTACATAACATTTTATTTGCCTTTAACTATATTTGAGAAATAGTTATTTTTCGCTCTGTTGACATTAACAGATGGCAGGCTTTTCACTCATGCCCACCTCAGAGTCAATACAAAGGTTCAGGAAACTAAAATTGTGTGAAATTAATAATTGGTTAATAATTTATAGTGTATTGAATGCTGAATATTAATAAAATTATTTGTAAATTATTGCATGTACATATTGTAAATTAATAGTGCATCGAAATTAATATTGTAGAAGCATCGCACGAGCCTACAGGTTTCGACAACCCTGTTTATTCCACAACAAGAGACAGAGAAATTGCCTCCCTTCCCTGTCAAGCTGGACAAGGGGCCTACTGGACGCCTCAGCACCGACTGGGTCATCTGCAAGGTTTACCTCCATCATACGAGGTACAGTGTATTAACACAAAACACTTGTTCTGCCAACCTCTGTACTCTTTATTTTATTTTTACTCTTCTCACATTTAGTGAGAATACTTAAAGTCATAGCTTTCCCACGGATGGTCAATTAAAACTAAGAGTATTTAGGAGAAGTAGTAAAAAACAAATGAAATAAATTGTGACCGTTCCTTAAAAATTACAAACTTTATCACTGCTTCTCTTAGTTGTTCTACAAATACTGAGAAGATCCTTCAAGACAACCTCTCGAAGTTCTCTTTATTCACAGGAAATCCATGGAGCGGTAGGGGGCGCAGCTGCTATGGCTGCTCCGATGGAAAAGACGATCAACCTCGACATTGTGTCCCCCTACGAGGAGGATTTGAACCGACGACTGGCACAGAAGGCAGACCTTAATGGTGGGTGGATTTTAGTGAGCTTCCCCTTGAAAATGTCCCTGAATTAAAATCACTATTCCTAAACACAGTCCACTTCTTTCTAATTACCGGTTTTCTTTCTTTCTCTGTTTTATATATATATGTTGAGAAGTTTGTCCTGATCTCCTTTTGCTGCTTACTTCTTTCTCTGTTTCTTGCTGTAGATGACCTTAAGGAAGCGAACCCTATGTATGCAGCCCTTGACAACGCGTCTCTGTCGTCAGACAGCGACGAACATTGTGACAACGAGAAGTCCTGTTAGTGATATGATGTGAGGAGTCCTGTGGGTGATGTGAGGAGTCCTGTCAGGCATGGACACACAGCACAAGAACGCCCGCAGCAGCAGTCTCCCTGTTCATTCACTCCTGTGTTCACTCCATCGTTGTGTGTACATACCTTTTATGAACATGTAAATGACACATTTCATAAGTGCTGAAGGTCTTGCTATTGTTGAAAGGAAATCCTTGCTGTATTTAGCTTTGGTATGGAAGATCCTGCTACAGGTTGACCGTGACATGAAGATGGAGAGTCAGGACATTTACAACTCTAAGGCCCTCGCACGTTGTACAAATGTGACGATGACTGACAGTTTTCTTGCACTTCCGACAACTGTGCGAAACTGTCAATTTCCGTTTGAAGAAATGAATAACTGTCAAATTGTTCATAGTTTTTAACAGTGCTATCTTTCTTAGAGAATATTGTCATGAACATTTTATTGTGATACAAAACAGTCTGTCTCCAAAATTTTGGGACAGATCAGTGCCTTCACTTTTCAGTGTCTGGTCCGCTGTCAAGTGGCTTACGTACCTCAAAATCACTTTTCTCTCCCTTTAGTCATCAGTAGCTTAAAATCTTAAGTAGAATTAGGCATTCAAAAACGTACTAGTGGTGTAGAATATGCTTGAATTGGTATATATGTCAATAATGTAAATAAAATTCATGTTTATGTTACACATTTTTTGTGACTGTGACTCAGCACGTGCTGCACGTTTGCTCTCATCGTATGAAAGAATAAGCATGTATTTCTGGGGCGAAAGGTCAAATTCGTGCTGGTATGCAATACATACACACAGGTATTTACACAGGTATTGCACAGGTATTTAGATTAAAGATCACAAGTAAGAGATAGAATTTTGGTGGAAAATTATCCTGTGGAAGGGGGAAAGGAACTTTCGTCCTGCAACTGATGTTCTGATGACAGTGTTTGGTAAGCCAGGTAAAATGAATCAGTCCGGATATACCACGAAGAAAAGGAGTACAATGCAACGTGTAACGACAAAATAAAAAAAACTGAGAAGTACAATAACATTTAACTGCAGCACCAGAACATAAAATATTTAGCAGTCCTAGACTAGCAACTGATAATCTAGTCGAAAAGTCTCGAGACTTGTTAGCTTTGTCCTGGGGTTGCTAGACAAGACTGAAATGTCTTACATTTGCTTCTTCTGTGCTTTTAGCTGCATAGACAAACAATGAGTCACTCGTGACTTTGTTGACACTTTTTCGGCCTCTGAATGTAGGCCCGCACAGTTCGTCGCCAGCCCTCCGCCAGCAGGTCAAAGGTCAGCTCAGCACTGAGGTCTACACACTGCGAACCTGCACTACCTTGCTTACAGATATCTCTTACAGCACGTCTTGAGTACCACAGTGCTCCTCCATTTCCAGTTCTTTGTATATTCCATAGTTTGTGACACTTTATGCCCTCACGCACATGTACACACACACAGGTATGCACTCACGTGCACGCACACACCCACACAAATCGACACGACACCGCTAGGTACACACAAGCCGGACACACAAATGTAGGCCGGCTATAGGGTGACATATTTATTCAACTCGCTGGGTTCAATTGGTGAAAGGTGAAGGCACGTGGACTGAAGAAACCTTTGTACACACACGGGGGGAAACATTTTGTCTCGACTTGCGTAAGGCGGGTCGTTGTGATGTGTAACGGCGTCTCACCTGTCGTTCACCTGAAGCGCTTCAGTCACAATGCCGCAGTCGCCACTTCATCTCACGGTAAGTTCAAGTGTATGTCGCAGTGTACGTTTGCAAGGTGTGCTGTGCTTTAAAGAATATTTTATTTACTAGACTTATTTTTACAGCGTCGTGGACAGCTATAGGGTTCGTACACATGTCAGGGTGCGTTGTTCAGGTGAGTGGTGAGGCACAGGTAAGTGGTAGAAGGTGGGGCTACAGTTTGTGACATAGCGATAGTCCTGACAGATTACGGCAGCAATTTACTCCGATATGCCTCTGGTGACACCTGAGACAAGCTTGATTTACGAGCAAGTGGCACAATGAAGGATGTTTATTAGTAAACATGTTTGAGTGCGATAAGTAGGTTGGTTAATGAGAAACCACAAGGGTAATAAGCTTAGTCGAAGGCAGACAATTTTGTAAGTAGTTTTTTTTATTGTCATTCTTAACCCTAAATTATTAAACTAAGCTAAAAGAAAAAAAAAATCACTGTAGTCCGGGATCACTAGTTGTCATCAGCCCTATGCTCTCAACTTACCTGTACTCTGTACTCTTCCCCATCGCCGACTGCACCTCCCTCTGTCGTCAGCACTGTGGTGGATGGCATATGTCATGGCAAAAATTGGATATTACAAAACAAATGGAAGCTAAATAACAAGACAGAAGACCTCTTCTGCATGAAACCACAAAATCAACCCAAGCCTTTCCGACTACCTAAAACCGAAACCTTCAATGTTGGTGAGGCCAAAGCTTGGGTCGTCTATCAGAAATATTGGCTTCATCGTCGCTGCTGACATGACCTTTGACAGGCAAATTGCAGTTGTCTGTCCATCTGCTGATTATTTGTAAGATTAGTGTCACCTGCTACCTTCTCTATCGATAAACTTCTAACACTCTTGTCTATACGTTTGTTTTATCAGGTCTTGATTAGTGACTCCCTGCTGTCGGGCTGCCCTGCCCACCTCATTCACAAACTTCAGAAAGCAAAGAACTGATGAAGGCAAGAAAACGTCCCTCCCCCTGTTTGTTCTTTGCACAGGATATACCTGTTCCTTCTCGCATTCGAAACAAGTCTTTTGTGCTCTTTCTTTGAAGCTCTTGCACTTATTCTACCTGTTTCTCTGAACATTTCTCATCTTATATTCTAGTCTTTACCTATAAAAAAATAATGTCAACGACTGTGAAGCTATGGGCAGGAAAGCAGTAGAAGTATTTTCCTTTCTATGTACGTCACTTAACATTGAGTCCTACGTGTATTATTATACTTTGTAAACTATATCACAATTCTTCAGCTTAGTTTGTGTTCTGTTTTGAGCAGTGATGAATCAGGGAGCACCACCAGCTTCATCATCACCATCAACAGCAGCGGCAACAACAACAGTTAAGCCCTGCCTATAGACGGTCTGTTCGTCTCCGACACTGGGAGGTCACAGACAAGTCACGGACAAGTCACGAGCAAGCGATATTTCTCGAGAAATGGCGTCAGGCTTCCACAACAGGGTGTTTGATGAGGAGCTGGATGAGGAGCCGTACCAGCGCAGAAAGAACGATGAACGAGACTTTCAGCTCGAGAAAAGCCCACCCAGCAGAAGACAGGTTAGTTCGTTAGTTGAAGATGAACCTACTGTGCAAGGAAGGATTGATAATTTGGGATTTGAACCAAATGGTTCCCCTGTGTTCAAGAAGAAGATATCTGATAGCGATGGACAAAGAGAAAGGACAACAACGGGCATCTTACCTGTGATATCTTCAAATAACAAGTCGAAAACGAATGAGGGATTTGAGAAAGACGAGTATGAACCTACAAATGGATATGCTGCTGGAAACAATGTGCAGCCAAGCTACGGTGAGGTATCAGACAAGCCAGTCACAGAGAGCACCCAGGATGCACCCGTCTACAAGCGCAGGTGGTACATTCTAACGGTCTTTTCCCTTATTGCCTTCACTCAGGGCTGTGTATGGAATGCCTTCGGTCCCATCTCGTCCACCAGCCAATACGTCTTCAAATGGTCAAATGGGGACATTGCACTTATAAACAACTGGGTCTTCATCTCATACTTCCTCGGTGGTGTTTTCTTCTCTTGGATGCTAGATGTTAAAGGTATGAAAATTGTATTGATGGCGCTATTGTCCTTATTTATTTACTTATTTCTTTGCCGCGAAAGTTTATTTCTCGAAGACTCAGATGTAGAAATGGAGAAAAGTCACGCGATCTGCAACTTAATCTATTTCCAATCAACCAGCTAAACAACCAATCAACAAAGTAACTTGTCGCGTGACCGCGACGAATCCAGTCGAACTTAAACTGAGCGCAGACCATACACAGAAATGACAAAGACAAAATTCACGTAACAAACAAAACTAATTTAATAGCCACAAAAAATAATACTGATAGGAATCAAAAATCAAACATTCCACACTCTCACATGAACAATTATAGATCAGCGCGAACAATCCAACAAACAAAAAATAGATAAATTAAAATAAGACAAATCAGCTGCCCTGTGCACAGGCGAGTCTCAGTCACCGTATACACAATACATCAGCCGCATGCACTGCGGGGTGACAGTTTAGAAGTCCGTTGAAGATGTCCACAGACGGCAGCCCGCCCTCTGGCCTTGCTTGCCGCTCTAACGACGTACCCCCACCCCTCTGTCTTCTCGTCCAGATGCGATGATGTGGGCCGGTCACTGGCCACGAGAGCTCCTGCTCGAAGATTTCTGCTCTAGGTGTTCAGTCGAAAGCCTTTCCGCACACTGGTGCAGCAGGGTCGCGAGTTCACTCGCCAACGAGATGATGATGATGGTGCAGGATGGACGCTCGACACGATGTCGGACAGCAATGCGAACAAAGGATGTGAAGACACGGTGACACGAAGGAAGAGCGAAAAACAACAACAGGTGGAAGAGTGAAGAAGAACGAAAAATAAGCCTGTAGATAAAACAATTCTTACAATCAACAGGCATGTCCCGAAACTGCTCAATTTCTAAACAATATTTTCACACCGACACATATATCTGACCATCGGACTAATCCTAAGATTCGTCAAAAATCTAATGTTGATCTTACACAAATCCATACAACGGGAAACGAGTACGCGCTACAAGCGTCGCGACCCGGCAATCACGAACGTTAACCTAACAAAGTACAAGTCTTGCAATTAAACATCGGACTATGGCTTTGAACATAAAAGGATTCTCTCACTTGCACTTCCATCGCCACCCAAAGGCCCTTACAGACTAGAATGGTGTGGAACCCGACAGAATGGGTCTCTACTCACCCAAAACGGCTTGTGGCAGATCGGTCGATACAAAATGCAAAACTCTGACTGTCATGGCCACGGTCCAGCACCGTCTGTTACTTGATGACGACTACCCATGACGTCAAAGAAGGAAAAAGTAAAATGACGCATCAAGGAAGCTGTGCGCGCGCGCGCAAGACGTAAGACAAAAAGGGGACAAAAGCGTGAAGAAAACACCTAACGATGGGCCAGCTCAGTATGGGAGGCATGCAAGGATGACAGTACAATCGCTGACACGCGACATAACTAACCAATCAAAGATAATCATTACTGAGAGTTGTGTGGGCCAAAAGTACCATAATTCCCAAGAAGAGGCTGCATGGCTATAGTTTAGCAGTTACATAAAAATGTTCATAACAATAATGTGTCTAACATTGTGATGTCCAGCTGACTCCACCGCAGGTATCCGTATAAAAACCTTTGCATGTCTCATCGTCTTTTTCTTACAAGTTTGTGTGTGGTGTTTCTTCGTGCTGCAGGACTGCGGTGGGCATGTGTTACCAGCGCCTTTCTCATGGCGGGTGGCTCCACTCTACGGTGCTTCAGCATGGAAGCTCCTGCCATAACATGGTCTGAAAATAACTGCCCTAACAGTTTGTAGAATACTGGAATAGTCCTAACTCTCTATCGACCACCTCCCCTCTCCCAAAATACTTCAAAAAATAAAAACCAAAAACGATCCTGAACAAGCAATACTGTATTTTCATCGACACTCTTTATTCGTAAAATATCTATGTGACACAAAGATAAAAAAAGGTTTGAGCCATTAAAATCACTACTTACTGCAGTAAAAGAAATACACTTTGTGTTTATATATATTCCTAGGAAAGATCAATTTAAATCTCATAATATTGATTCTTCGATTATTCATGCATTTTCACACAATTTATCGTTTACGTTCGATATCAGTTATCATCTCTCTCTCTCTCTCACACACACTGTGACTAAGCCATCAGTGTCCTTTGAATCCTTTGGCAGGCTGGTCAACGTCGGCCATCTGCTGAACGGTCTGGCTGGACCAGTGGCCATGGGAGCTCCTCCTTTCCTGTCCGCCGTGTGGTTCCCTCTCCATCAACGCGCCACAGCAACAGCTGTGAGCACATCTTCCAACTTTGTGGGAGTCGCCATGGCCTTCGTTCTTGGTGTGTACCACTTCTTTTCAAAATCACTGCTCTTCCTCACACCTTTCTCAACCCAAATGCTGAATGATAATTACTGTTGTGATTGTGATTCAGGTCCCAACTTGGTGCCGCAGTTCACAAGTCTGGAGTCAGTGTTCATCAACACAACTCAGAACCCATCTTCTGTGAGGTCAATAGACTTTTGTGACATTTTAGAGAGTTAAGAAATAATATTGTGAAAAAGAAAGATAATACTTCTTCTGTGTTTTCTGTTTTGTTGGATTGTTTGTCATTACAATGTCAGGCATTGATGTTATTTAAAAAACAACAACTGTGAAACTATTGAGTATTAAACACCACACACGTGCAAATAGCCTCATTATACCTCGCAAATTATTTTCACTATTAGAAATATTGCAAGTGCTGGGCTGACTACAGAAAAAGGAAGATTACTAACATCACCTCAAATGTCAGTCAGTCCTACTGAATCAGGTATGCGGTTTCTACAACTTCTTTCGAAATCGTCAGTAAAAGTCAGCAGTCAGACTAATTGTAGTCTAAGGTATCTATGAGTTTTCGAGAAATGATTAAAAATAAAACACCTGAGCACTTAACATACGTCTAGCTTCTGTTACTTTTAATCAGAGTTCCATTTCACTTTGATTTCAAGAAATGTCAGTTCCTAATGAAAAATATCACAAAGGCATAATTGATTATTTTAACATATGTGTTTGTGTCAATGAAACATCGATACATCCTTGATAGATTGATGGATATGTTTATTTTATTTCAGAAGAGTCCAGAATTGTCCAAACAAAAGAAAGCATCCAAATTTACATGATCATTGGTGCGTGCCTCTAATCTGTAGGTAGATAACGGTTTTAACGCGTGGTTTTTATGTCACTGAGTGAATGTAGGTAATTGTCTGTACGTATAGCGCGTGCGTATGTCAGCTCCAGAAATTCTTAGCTAGGGCAACTGAATTTAGTTCTGCCCAAAATAGTTAATGTTTGCAATACTTTTTCATGCTGTCATTTTTACTATCCCCTCTATGAAGGTCTGCAGCTTTCAAGACAGCATTGGCTCAGGTTACATGGCGATGTGTTTAAACTCTTATTATAGTAACACCTACCCACTCCTACTTGCCTGGTCGTCTCATGGGGGCCGGACAAAAATAAGACACTTTTATGAAGCTCTTCTCACGCACCATAGACTTCTGATGAACCCCCAAAATAGATGTAGGAGAATTCATGAAACCCAACTACGTGCGTTGTCCTAATGATAAGTCGTAACTGTCGTATCTGTTTCAAAATAATAAGCATCAGTAATATAAATATGACATAATATGATATAATATAATATGAGACATATGACATAAGTAAAGTTTAAGCAGGGTTCGGTGTACTTGTCCTTGATAGTCCATGAAACTAATTTTTAAAGTTTTTAGTAGTTTGTATGGAAATCATATAACTTGTGACTCATTTTCTTGAATACACTAAGCTGTTTTTTCTACCACTGCACTCAAAAACGTTCAACAGAATTTAAAAGAATTTTTTTTTTTAGTGACCTTAACATTGCTCTGGACTTAGACTTGCACAGACAATTTTTCGCGTGTTCTTAAAATTTGGTTTGCCTATCTATTAGTACCATTAATTTTAGGTTCATTATGCACGTCCACGAGCATCATATGCAAATGTGTGTGCTCTTGTACGAGGTATATATATGAATGTATGTATGCGTGTATCTATAGCGCAGTTGTGTTTATGTATGTGTGTCCGTGTATGTTTTTTTCCTTTAACATATCATATTCTCTTGTGCTTATTGTTTTTCGATATATTTTTCCTCTTGTTCCGTGTCCTCTAGAGGCCGTATGGTGCGGAGTGCTGTTGCTGACAGTCTTGATTTACTTCCCAGCGAAGCCCCCCACGCCCCCATGTGCATCTGCCGGTGTCCAGCGAGAAAGCTTCCTCCAGGGGCTCAAAAGCTTGCTCAGGTCGCTACATGATCTCAAAACGGGTAGAAGGGGACTTTGTCATGCGTAGATATTCCCCCAAAGTTATGGTCTAAGGGAAGTAACTACAATACTCAATTTATCAATTCGGCTGTAGTTATCTTTCTTTAAGTAACCTGTGAAGATCGCAGTTTTTATGTTTTTGTTGGTGTACATAGCACATCGCCCAACATTATCAAGCGCAGTGACGGCACTGCCTTGAACTAATTCAAGCACCTATGCCCCTGATTAACTTTTGCCTCAGTTACCTTCAGCTACTGCCTACTCGTCCTGTTGTCTGCTACACCTGTCTGTCTTCTGTAAGCTAACGACTACAGACATGGTTAACCTGCTCTCGGCTGTCTTCTGTCAGAAAGAAGATGTTCGTGATGGTAACGTACCTGGTGCTGGCAGTGGGCGTGGTCTTCAGCTGGTCGGGCATGATTTACATCAGCCTCAGTGTCCACAACATTGAGGAGGTAATGGAGGCTGTTGCTTGCAAGTCGCGCTTCACCTAACTCTTGTAATTACCTCATTGCTCTTAGACAGTGACAGCCGGCAAGAGCTGGGCAAGACTTTAAAGGCTAGCTGCTTTGCCGTGATTTAGTCTTAGTTGCTGGCTCGGTGTAGAGTACAAATGTACCCTCCCTACCCCCCCACACACTCCTCTTACACAACCTGCTGTATAGTGGGGGAATTTTTTCAACGCAGTAACCTTTTCTTCAATGTCAGACCGAGACCCTCATGGCTGCTTCATATTCCTTTGACAGTATCTATTGTGCATAGTTCTACCCATTTAGATCGCAGTAACTGTGTATTTTATTGTGTACAATACACCTTTTATTTCCTATAACGTGTCCTCACTAAGTGTTATTATTAACTCTCTGCAGAAAGAAGCTGGCTGGATCGGGTTCTACGGAATCATAGCTTCTGCCATCGCATCTTTGATTATTGCAAGGTCTGATACACCTAATGAGATTCATGCACTGCGAAACATATAATTATTAATTTTACTTTGAACAGATTTAGTGTTACAGAATACAACATTTAGCATGGCTGTTTGATTCGTATGTTATTTCTTTTCTGGAAAAATATGAAAATATTAAAAAGAAAAAAAAGGAACAAAGAAATCTGTAACTGGATAAATATTTAAATTTCGCTTTTCGTAATCTGCAGGTAGTGATAAGTAACCTGTTGCCTCCTGGTTCAGGTTCGCCGACAAGTTTGCCCGCATCATGAAGTGGTGTGTGCTGGTACAGGTTGCTGTGGGCTCTCTGCAGTTCCTCATCTTTGCCCTGGCCTCGAGTAATGTCATCACACCTTCTGTCGGTGAGTGCTGGAATATTCTCTGTAACGTGTACGTGTGTGTATATATATGTACAAAACCACGAATATAAAATTTCAGTAACAAAACTGTAACCCTGTCATTGTCTCTCCTTGTTTTTGTCAGCAATAAACACGTGCCGTGCTTTATCTAATATCATGTGTTAGTCTTTATCATGTCGTATTGTGCTTCTTATTAGTTGAATTTTTTTTCTATCTCTTACAGTTATTTTTTATGATGTTTTAAAATTGGTGAATTTCCATGCAAATGAGGGCAGTGTGTCCTCGTTGAAGCCTTGCGACTCGAATGAGTTAAACTCTCATCGTCCAGGCTGGTCTCTCCTAGTACCTTACATCATAAGCCAGTCTTGGTTGTTCTATGATTATTTTAGGCTTCGTTCATCCTGCCTGTCTCTTTTATTTCAGGGTTATTTTACACCACGACGATCCTGGCGCTGCTGGCGATCAACTCCTCTCTCCCTCTGCTCTTTGAGATCGGGTGTGAGCAGGCCTACCCCGTAGGGGAGGGAACAACAACTGTTGTGCTTCTGTTGCTGAGCAGTATAGGAGGAGTTTTATTTCTCTTTGTTGGGATGATCCCGAATATAGGTAAAATATCATCTTTAATGTCCCCCTAATACTTGAGAATTCTTGATAGGTGTAAACATGCGTGTCTATGTGTGGGTGTGTTTTCAATTTTAGTATCTAGACATGTATGGAATTAGGTAAGTACCTAGGTAACTGCGTGGTAAATGTAAATTCGCTATGTTTGCTCAGTTATGATCAGTTTACTTGCTTATGTTGTGTTGTGTTGGCAGTCACCATCTCCTATTGTGTCGTGTCTGTAGGGACATTGTGGATGAGCTGGACACTCTTTGGCATCACCGCACTCGCCATCCCTGTGTTGTTGATGCTCAAAGACAGCTTCAACAGGAGACAAGTTGATGAGACCTACCCAAATCCCAAAGATCTTAGTGTGGAAGTAGTGGTTGAATCAGATAAACATGTTCAGAACTAGGGACCAGGGCAACTTTTTAGCTGACCTTATGATTTACCTTTCCTTGTGATGCTTTTACCTGCTTTGTTGCTAAACTTGTAATATGTTCTATAGACGACGATACTGATGTACATACATTTAAGTTAAGAGATGTTTGATATTTTTTTAACTAGTGTATTGATGACATAGATGGCTTCCTGTTTGACCACACACAGCAGAGCAAAACAAGGAAAACCATCTATAAATCTTTCTTTGAAAAATAATCTGCAAAATTGATTGGATATTATTTTTGCAAGTCGTGCACAAAAGAAACCACGTACAAAAACAGGGAACTATCAACAGGGAGAACAGATCATTTCTAAAAGTTTGGTATTTGAATATTTGGTCTTTGATAGTTCATGAATGAATGAATAAAAGAAAGAAGAAATATTTGTGACGTCGATTGTCCATCTGCCGATTCCTAGATTATCTAAGTGAAGTGATAAGTAAATAAGTGAAATAATAAACTAAATAATTCCGAAACAAATAGAGCGCTCACACCACTTTCCAACCACAGACCATCATTCTTTAGTTCTTAAGTCTTCTGCACGGTTCGCTGGAGAACTGAACGCAACACACTTTTCTGAAAGATTTTGGACTGACGCAATTTTATTAATTGACTTTATCAAGCCTTCCAAATTAATTACAAGCCTGCCCTACAATCCCTCTTTTCTTCGCAATTATTATATGTTATTGCAATCTTCTAATAAAATATATACATTGCAAAACATTTATGTATTAATTCTATTACTTAAAAATAATTTTTCCTCTTATAAAATGAGCATTTTGCTGAAACATTCCACAGACGCAGCCGTGTTTGTTTACATGTATGGGACTTGATAATGCAGCAGACATTTGTGGACATCTAGGAAATTATTTTCATCGACGTATTCAAAAGCAATTTTATTTTTTAAAGTTCAGTCTTAAATTATCTCTTAGTTTAAGCAGACGATGACATGAAGATAGGTCAACTCTATGGGTAGCTTTGAACTGACTGAATACGGATGTAGCAGCTGATAGTAATTAGCTGGGGCTTAGCTGCTTCTTCACAATTAGAATAACACGGTTACTATACCGTCTATAGCAATAATCTGTATCGATGTACTCGATAATTTTCGACAACATTCTATGTACGCCGAAGGAAACTTATGAACGCTGATATATATATATGTACATACAAATACGAAATTCCATAAAGCGGGAATCCTCTGACAAGATGGCCCAGACAAACAATATACTCTAGAGACCGTTAGTAGAAGAAATAGTTACAGGTGAAAACGGCTTGGTGCTGGTAAAGAACGAACAAGCAAAGCAAATGTATGCGGCGAAAAAAAAGATTACAAGGCAACAGGATCCAGGAACGAGACAAAAAAAAAAAAAGCAGTCATCTCAATCCCGTTAAGCCAAGGAACATCACTGTCCATATTGGTGTGTACACATATTTCTTTTTTTATCATCTTTATCATTTTTTTTCATACAGAAAACCAGATGTCCTTTTTTTAACCTCTGAAAATGTGACAATAGGGACGCTTAGTCAGACTCCCGTTGCTATCAAGGAAGGTACCCTTAGCAACGTGTTCGACAGTCAACTTCAAGAAGTGTTGGCCTCGCACCTAAATAAGGAATCGAAGAAGTCGTTCAAATGAAAGAACTGGACTGCTATGAATTAATCTCATTATACACAAGTTTTACGAGTCTCCCATACCTGAGATACGGGACAAACACCCAGCATTCCTTGATGTTAAGACGAGACTTGGTGAACTCCATTCGAGAGGTTACCAGGTAACCAGCGCTGTCTGGCTGGACATCAGGCAAGGAAGTCTCAACAATAATTTAAAAACTACATTAAAATCTTCAGAAAGACTTGTAATTAGTTTTTAGACAGCAAACCCATTTATAATTATCATATAAACACAAGAAGAATTCGTCAAGACCCATGATGCGGAAACTGTGCAGACTGGATAATCGTTCACAGTTCGACACCGGGGAAAAAAACACCTGTAAAGGCGAACTTGATGACTAAATGAACTTAATGGACAGTCACAACACCGTTTTTAACCGCGCCCGAGGCATCATGAGTGAGAAACAAGCACTTGTACCGATACAACAGCTTTACTTATCTGTTAACAGGTCGAGTGGTATGCAGCTGTTTAACATCTGTGCAAAGGTCACTGCACTACATTTCACATACTCGAGATGTACACCCACAGAAGATACATACAATCCTCTTGGCCTGAAAACCCCCAACCCTAGACTTTTGAGTGCCTTTTGTGACTATGAAGATGTTAAACAAAGCATTGGCTACCATGTACTCAAGTACTCAACATGCCCGACATTTATCTAGACTGTACGCTACCATCACACTTACCTGTTAAGTCATAAGTAAAGGTAAGTCTTGCAAAATCTCCAGGAGCTGGAGATAATTTTACAACGGTTGATCAAAGGATTTTTTGTTCCTAAGAAATTTGTTCCAGACAAACGATCACTTGGAAAGTTTTGTACAACATAGCAACAGCACCAGCATCCATATATTTTACAGAGAAAAAAAGTAATCTAGAAAATGGGAAGTAACTTTGGACTGAACTGAAACAAATGCAAACTTTAGCTGTTAGTTGCCAAAAACAGAGTAAACCGAGATTTCATGTCTAAGATGGGCGACGCTTTGCCTCTCAAGAACACACTGCCACCTACAGCATCTGGTACATTGGCGGACAGTTTGCCTCTGCACCACGATCCTCCTCACACAGATATCGCCACAGGGGACATCAACGAGAACCACAACAACAGCCACGACCCAGAACAGAGAGGACAATACAACACCATCTGTGACGAGACAACAGAATCTGCAAGTGAAGAGAAAGATCAGAAAGTCAGCTCTGACCTGACCAACGAGAAGATCAGCGATGTGAACGAGGAAGGAGACGAGGTGGAGAGAAAGGTACAAACTAACCTTGCAGCCATGGCAGGTGAGCGAAACAACCAGACCAACAACTCGACGAACATTGCGATCATAAGCCCTCCGACACTAAACGGCTTCGGCTTTAAGAACTCCAACGTTGCAGACGATGGGAAGGACGATTACAACAAAGACGGTGAGCAGCAGCAGCAGCAGCAGCAGCAACAACAACAACAACAGGTCTACCGACGCCGCTGGTACGTGCTGGCTGTGTATTGTCTCTTCGCGTTAAACCAAGAGTGCGTGTGGAACACCTTCGGGCCCATCTCCCATTCCAGTGAACGGGTCTTTGGATGGTCCAATGGCGACGTCTTTCTCCTCACCAACTGGGGCCCCATCACCTACATCATCAGTGGAGTTTTCTTCTCTTGGATGATCGATGTTAAAGGTTAGTGCTGCGTACAGGGAAGGGAGAAGAAAAAGTTTCCACGGAGAGAAGTTGATAATAACAACACGATACGGTCATCGGATGCACTCAGTGAGAAGGGTTGGAGTCCACTTCAAGATAAATCATCTCACTAAAATGCCTTTCATAAAAACAGAACCAGCTGAAATAATGTTTAGAGCGACAAATTTATGTAAATAGAGAAGTAATTAATTCTTATTGACGGATTATATTATGTCGACATGCGTAGATTTTTATTTTTATCAGTTGATCCATGGGTGAATGAAAGCATGGGTGGGTATGTAGAGAGAGAGGGGAAAGGGAGAAAACAACGGACGGATGAACAGAGAACTGGTTAGCTGGATGATTTGATAATACTTTAATTAGTGTGCACCTTGACCATAAAATATTCTTGTGTTATTAAATTTACACAGCAATAACATGTTCGCAGTCAATGTGAAGAGTTATAAAATATTATCTGTCCGTTTCAATAATAAAAAATATTCACCGATAACCAACGGGCTACCATATGCACTCGGCTGCTAGCCATTAACGAACAAAGCGGGATTGTTTACAGTAAAGCGAAAAAAAGTTAGTCAATAAATTAGTGTATGGGGCCTTAGTAAGATGTCAGCCCCTCCAAGCACACACACATACGCACATATATAATAGCTCAGCATAACTCCGCAAGACTTCTGCAGGTCTCCGATGGTCCAGTCTATCGTCAGCATTCTTGGTTGCCGTGGGAACCGCACTGCGCTGCATCACCATGGAAACACCTGCCGCCACATGGTCTGTCATCTGTAACTATTCTGGTACCTCTGGGGCAGTAGTTATGAAGTTAAATATTGCACCAAAACTTAGTGGCGAAAACAAAGGAATGCGTTCTGCATCCGTAGCTGCAAACACTACTTTATCCATTCCATCTTTGCCACTGCTCTGTCATTTCGAAGACGTATTCTAGACGAAAAGCTTACATTGATAAAAAAAAACAAAAACAAACAAACAAAAAACAAAAACAAAAACAACCTCGGATTGGGATAGATACAGTTCACACCAGGATCATCAATAAGTCTTTGTGATTTGGAGACGTTACCCCTGCATTAGCATTTATCTACCAATTTTTCTATTTGAACATTAGAATGAAATCGTCCATATAACACACACGCACACACACACATGATTGAATTGAACAATCTTGTCTCCCTCTCTATCGAATGATGGTTAGGCTCATTCACACCGGTCACCTGCTCAACGGTCTGGGCGGCCCAGTGGCCATGGGAGGACCCCCAATCGTGTCCGCCGTCTGGTTTCCCACCGAGGAGCGGGCCACCGCCACGGCCATCGGCACCACCTTCAACTTCCTGGGTTTTGGCCTCTCCTTTCTTCTGGGTGAGCTGAAAGTTTCACTTTTTCTTTCTCCTCTCACTTTTCTATTCATCTGTATATTTCCGTTTCCGTATTCTGTATTCCTTAACTCCTTCTTGACTTCCGATATCGGAGTGTTCTGATCGCAGACCACTTCTCTACTCTCTACAAGTGTTTTCCACCCCGAGTGATTGCGTCTCACGTATAAACTATGGCTTCCTACACATTAAAATTCACCGTCTATTTATTTATTTTTAACATTTTATTTTCCTTTGGTTTATGTTAAATAGTTGGAGACATTAGGAATCAGAGGAAGAGAATTTGCTCGCGCGCATATGTATTTAAATACATGTTCGTACCTGTGTATTCTGGGGTGTTTGTGAACAACGCTTAATGAACACTTAAGTGTTTATAACGCCTCTATAATCATTTCATTGCAGGACCCTATCTTGTAGAAGATTTTCCCAGTACAGACGAAACATTAATGAATTCTACTCTATCTCCACTTCTCCAGTGAGCCTTTTGTTTGACTAACGGTCGGACAGGTTTGCCTGTTTCTCTGTCTCGTGATTTTTATATCCACTGATCCCATGATCACATCTCAGTGTCTGCATTGATCACTTTAAACACCATCATTGTACCTAGTTTATTATTAAAGCATTTGCTAAACGTTCTAATTCTTCCAACCAGAAATGATAATATCTGTAAATAAAATTTGTTATTTGGGATTTGTTCACGAACGTCAGTACAGAAACGACCAAGGATTTGCATCAACACTTTGTAATCTATTAACATCTATAAAGATGACGATAAACATGATAAACATTTCATTATAATTCTTTCTCAAAGTTCTAATGTCCTTTTTGTAGAATGAAGAGAACAGGTTTTGTAGACAACACGACCTCTTCAGTGGTGCACGACGAATTTAACTCGACATACCCGGGAACGTTAAACACTTCGGGTACCCGTGTACTTTCTAACTTTTAAAACGATCTGAAAGTAGATAATCGAGCAATTCTTTACTCATTAAAAAAGCGCTTTAACAGGAATAGACTGCACGCACGCACGCACGCACACAAACACACATTCATATATACGCACACAATGTACACAAGTGTTTTCTTTAAGACGAGGACATATTTTAAAACTACTGGCTTGTTTAATCAGTGCATAGTCACACAGCTAAGCCATGATTGTAACACAGTGCTACTCGTGTGTGTTTGCAGAAGTTTCTGAAATAAGCAAGATAAGAGATGACATTCGACTCTACATGATCATTGGTATGTAACACATGTTATCAGTAAGAATCATCAACATAATTATTAGCACTTTATGCCCTACTTCACCTTTTTAATTTTTAATTTTAACTTTGTATATTGTTCATGCGGGATGTTTTTATTACATTTGGGTTTAGAACTCGAAAGAAAAAAAGCATTCTTACAAATCGTCTTCCATAAAAACGCCAGTTGCATTCATCTTAACAAACATAACAAAGGCTAAAAAATAATTAAAATAAAAAAATACAAAACAAAACAAAACAAAAACTAATGGATCTCAGATATTGCACAAACTTCTCGCTGCACGCCATTAGGTTCTGTCATTTCATTCTGTTCCAGACGCCGCATGGAGCGCTGCGCTCTTTCTCATGATTCTCATCTATTTCCCAGCCAAGCCTCCTACTCCCCCGTGTACTTCAGCCGGCATTCAGAGGGAAAACTTTCTCCACGGTCTCAAGCACCTACTCAGGTGCCAGCTAGCTCTGTTTATTTTATTGTGAGGTAGTGATGGTAGGAACAATTTAAGGCTTATGGGAGTGTTTATCAGAACCTTCCGTCTTCAACTTTTCATCCTTATTATCGCCGACTTTGGCCACAAAGTGCTGCCAGGAGTTGCCTCAGTCTAAAAAGTCAAGTGCAAAATTTTTCTCAAATCAGCTGATTGAGCTTAGTACGAAATTCCTTACGTCAGTATATTCAGTATCATATACATACGGTAATGTTTGTAGACCGGTATTCCGAGCACGGATGGGTGCAGTCTGTTATTATTGACTAATAATTGTGAAAATACTACTGTTGGTCAAGAATAGACCAGTTATTTAATAAAAGAAAGCACTCTTGGCCATTTTAAATTGACCACATGTCCTGTTACTGACTGTATCAGGCGGAAGCAGTTCTGGTTGGTGGCGTTTATCTCCGGCGTCCCTATCGGCGCCCTCAACTGCTGGCTGACTGTCATCAGCGTGGACCTAGGTGCTCGTGGCATCAGTGAGGTAAAGGTCTTCACACTGATCAACGACAGTATTAGATGTCTGGAACTATCTGGTCACTGTGCGAAGGTCCAATGAAACTGCGGTGTGCTTCCATGACAGTACATGTGTTAAAATAAACAGACACATGTTTATGTTTGAGATAAAACTACTTTCATATTTAAAGTCACTTCACAGCGAATAAACAACCTGAGAACATTCTTAAGGTTCTTGCGAGAAATAGTAACTGTCCTATGTTTTCTTTCCTTTCTTTCGTTTAGAGAATGTTTTAAACTTTAAATGTTCATGAAGAAGAACAATGGGGAGAAAAGTGTAACAATTTTGATTTAACTTTAGTGACAGGTAGTTAGGCCAATAACTTCAATTGTTGATTAACATGATCTACTAAGGCGTTTTTAACAAGAATTTAAACATGTAATTAAATAGTTGGTTACTAGTAGTGTTGTCACTAGTAGCTGATTATAATCTTTACTCTTTTTTTTTATTCCATCTTTTTGTTTCATTTTTTAAAGTTTCATTTGTCGACAGAAAGAAGCTGGTTGGATTGGATTTTACAGCATTTTATCAGCCGCTTTGTTGATGCTGGTTATTGGCAGGTGCTGTTAAAAATAAATATGATAACAATGAATGTAGACAAAACCAGGTTGTCTGTCATCTTGTCTGAAAGTCCATTTCAAATTCACAAAGTGCACTTTACAAAGTGTTTAACATCAATTATGCTTCTGACATTGTTTCATAACTTTAGTACTAATAAATCCGATTTAAGCCTTTATTTATATTCATTTTTCTAATTGAAAAATCGCTGAACATCAATTATCAGTGATAGTTCGATTCAATAAGAACTTAGTTTTCACATTAAAAATTTTTTTTTTCTGGTTTACCAACGGTCACAAGGTCCACTGCATTCACTCTTCAGTGTTTTGCTAGATTTCTGTGAGGTTTCTATTAAAGAGTAGCTAGCTGTGCAAGGTATAGGATCGTCAAAGTCGTACCATACCTGTGTTGCTATACCTGTTCAATATGTTGTTCACTTCCTAGTTTCTCATTCACAGGATCGCTGATGTGTTTGCTCGTGCAATGAAGTGGTTCGTCTTTAGTTTGTACCTCATTGGCACCGTGGCCTTACTTCTGTTTGGACTGGCTTGTATGGATGTCGTGACTCCTTCAGTCGGTGAGTTTTCTCTTAATCCCAGAGGCTCGTCATACAGCATGTGACATATAATATCATAACAGCTAACAAATCACCAGTCACATTAGTATCAAGATAACACACACTATCAATCCGGAATAAAATCCACTAAATTTTATGGCTACATCAAAACCTGTAAGTACCTCTGAAGCATTCCAGAGATATTTTGTTTATTAATTCTTTTACTTTCTCTTTCAACTTTTATCTTCTTTTGTTTCATGTATTTTTATGTTTTTAAAAGCATTTCTTCCTTTTTAGAGAGTTAGAAATGATATGAATACTGTTTAATTATCCTCTTTTGACGATAAACTTTATTAATAAGACATGAGGAGTGAATGGGTGGATGGGTATGGGTATAAGGGCATGTGAATGTATGAGAGGGTAGGTCTGTGTCTATCAGTGTGTGCACGTGACTAAATATTTACAACCGTGTCTTTCTGTGGTTACAGCGCTGTTCTACGCAACAGTAATCATCAGTGCGACTGTGCTCAACTCCACGATACCCCTGATTTATGAACTGGCTTGTGAACTGGCTTACCCAACAGGGGAGGGAACTACAAACATCGTGCTGACTATTGTTTCCAGTGTGTCTGGGTTACTCTTCTTGTTTGTTGGCATGATCCAGGATATAGGTAACCATAAAGAGTCTTGAACAACAATGTTCTTTCTTTCTTTTTTGTTTATTTAAGCTAAAATCAAATGGGTTGCATGCACAGGTAATAATTGCTCTCAACTTCATAACAACAGAATTACCACTAAGTGAAAGCACTCTCCTTTGAAAGGAAACCAAACCGACCAATCAACAAGTTTCCTAACTGTTACATTTGAATGGTGAATTGTAGTTGATCATTCTATTTGTTTAACAACATGGTTAAATATTTAGAGTTCACACTAAGTTTTGTAAAACATCTTGTCATGGTATAAAGAATCACAGAAGAAGCTCGGGTTCAGCCTCATACTTTCCTAGCCCCGACAACAAAACCCTCGGTAGGCTATCAGAACCTCTGTGTGTGTGTTAATTATGTATGTTCATACTACGAAGACATCGTCTTATTCAAGTTCACAATCTTTCCCTTCTGTGGCAGGAACTTTGTGGATGAGCTGGACGCTGTTCGGGACGTGTGTCTGTTGTCTCCCCTTGCTGATGTTGCTGAAGGAGCGGTTTGGCAGGCGCGACGTGGACGAGGCCTATCCAAACATCAGTGACATCAACACAGAAATCACTGTAGAGTCTGGAACCCTGTGACTTCAAATGTCACCACAAAAGTTTATGTTTGTGATTTTTGCGAAACCTCAGGGAGCTCGCATAACTGAAGAGGACAGTATACTTATCACAATGATTTAACATGTTTTAGGGATTTTGTATTCTTACACATACACACGATCTGATTTGAGCCGAGTTATCGGTCGTAACAAGAAAGAGGATGAGGTGTTAAGTGTTGAAGAATCTCAACATAACATACTTAAAATGTTTCCAGAAGTGTGACCAGCTGTACGTTTTTTAGGTATTGTGCAGTTACACTTTTTTTCTTTTCCCCGACTAATCTTAAGTGGAAGAAAATAGGTAAAGACATTTTTTAAATATGGGATTTACAGCAGCGACAATATTTTAAAAGCAAAACAAAAGTCACTTTTGATGAATGCTGGACAAACAGACTTACAGGCTTTTGTGTCTACTTCATCAGCATGGGCAGAAAAACATCTGACTGTAATAGCTTGCTTGTTGAGGATTAAACACCACTTTATCCCTCGATACTGTGACAATGTATGATGATTTTTATGAAAAGCAATTATAGCATGAGGAATATTTTTAATGTACACTTAGTCATCAATAAAATCAACATCATTAAACTGCTTTTTATGTCTTTTCATTTACGTTTCTTTCCTTGTTTGTTTTTCTCTCTGCAGTCCAAAGAGAAATATGTTCTTACTCAAGTCAAATGTACAGAACTCTTATAGACTGGCAATTAGGGATAATATCCCTAACATACAACGAAGAATGTCATCTAGTCACGTTTGTAGCCCTCAGTGTCTACAGACTACTCCCCTGTCAGTGCCCTGAAGGGCCAGGCAGCTGGTGTTATTGCCAGAAGTCTTTGGCGTAAAATAAAGAGACACAGCCACAAAGATCATCCTTCTTCAATCTGATTACATAGGTCGTTAGTATAATGATCGTAGTCGACAGAAGAATGGCATATGAGTAGCTTCTCAAAAGACTGGTGCGCTCAATGATGTTTGAATGAATTTCATGACTACTTTGCGCTTCCCTATGACCTTTTCTGGGGGTTCGCTGTTTGTGCATCTTTTGTTTTTAATGAAGGAGCGCATAAACTGATTTCCTTAATAAAAAAAAATATATGTTAATGTTCATGCCATCATCCTGCAATTGTTGGCTACAAAAGATGAGCACGAATCATCTGCTGCTACGTCTGCTAATGCTCGTAAAAAACAGCAAGGTGTAGAGAATAAGACGCAGGACGAACTTGCAGTACTAGAGCAGCAGTAACAACTGCCAGAGCTAAGTTGATATAAGTATGTATGTGAGAATGGGTGGTGGACTTCACGGAATCGACAGCACTGTAATATTGGAGGCATAAATAGTACTGATAGGACTGGGAACCCTTTTAGATGAGCAAAATTGTTGTAAAAATTATCATGCTTTGTATGTTTAATAAATATTTACATTTGTACTTAAGTCACTGGTCTTGAAGCTTTTTTTGTCTGTTCGGGGAAGAGCAGGGTTAGAGGCTCGTGAACCAGGTGGCGATGTCTAAAGTGACTAGTGTGTGGCTATTGTATTTAACGTTCCCCTGCAGGATACTGTCCACGTTGGTGACAGGAGTTGCATCATGACTCTTACCCACGCACCCTGTTACCTTGGGCCAATCTTGGCTTTTACGCGAAAATGAGGGAGCGTTGTAAGCAAGGAATTGTATGGGTTGGCAAAAATAATATTTACATCTTTTTTTTGTGTTCATTTCACGACTGTCTGCCCTAAAGTACCTTTCATAAAGTGTATTCTCCAGTTCTTTCATGCATAAAAGAGTTAATCTATACATGTATGTGGATGTGTGTGTAAGAAAGTGAGACTTATTTGAACCTTTACATGTGCTGTAATGTAAGCTGCAGTGCAAGACCATCGTCTAACTCAAGGGTGGGCAATTAATTTTCCCAAGGGGCAGCATGAAAAATTGGGATGGTTTCAGAGGGCCGTACTAATAAAGTTAACTCAGTTTTACCCAATACTGTATATAGAGTATATATACTGCCAGGCGGGGCCAGCGGGCGGGCCGGTCAGAGACAGGAGGCGGGCCGGATCAGGCCCGCGGGCCGCCCCTTGCCCAGGTCTGGTCTAACTCGTTCTATCAACTCAAAATTTTGCCACCATATTGTAAAATGTACAAAACATATGTATGAGAATAACAAGAGAAGAAAGAAATAAACAGGAGAAAAGTAACATAAAATAATAAAAAATAAGATTAAAAATTAATAATAATAGAATAATAAAAAATAATATGATATAAAATATTCAGTGAATAATATAAGATTATAGAACACTATACAGACCGAAGTTAAATTTACTAATGCTTCACCTGTCAACCTGTAAAGTCGTTACATATACAGTCCGCTTGGACTAGAGATTGAACTGATAATAAACACCTCGTCGTTGACCTAGTACTACTCTCAGCGCACTTAAGTATAATATGTAGTCATCGTACTTACCTGTGGACTAATACACAGGCAAGTGTAGCACCAGTATCTTAGCTCATAAGGGTTCACACGCCAGGGCGACTTTTAGAACATCGGACCAAAAACTGCAGACGAGAAGACTCAATAATTCAAAGATGACAGAGAAAGGTGTGTGTAACTTATCTGCTTAAAAGGTTTTTTCACAAGACTAATATTAGAAACGCATCAAAACATTGATTTACAATTGAAGAGAAAATTGGTTAAAATTATCTGTTAGCTGGTGAAAAGCAAGGTAAGCCGACATTTCATATCCAAAATGGACCATACTATACCACTTGAGGACATGACTACAACTACATCGTCTGCTGAGATAGCTGGCAGTGAACCACTGAACAATGAACATTCTCAACCGGATGTTCCTTCCGATGAAGTCAACGATACCATCAATAACCACGTCCCAAAGCAGAGTGAACAGACAAGCACCACCAGTGACAAGATTATACAGGTTGAGAACGACGAGAAAAAAGAGGAAGCCAGCGTTGATTCGATTAAGAACGACAAGGTTCTGGACATTAAGAAGATCAGCGATGAGAACGGCAAGAAAGATGGGAAGGAGAAGCATGTCCAAACTGAACTTGCAGCTATGGCAGGTAATGGGAGCAGCCAGACCAAGATCTTGATGGAAAATGGGATCATGAACTCTCCCGCAGTAGATGGCATCAAAAGGCTGCAAGTTGCAGAAGATGGGAAGGACGAACTGGACAAAGCCGAGCAACAGAAGGAGAGCAAAGTGTACAAACGCCGCTGGTACGTGCTGATTATGTATGGACTATTCACAGCAACTCAAGGATGCGTGTGGAACACATTCGGACCCATCTCTTCCTCCAGCAAACTAGTCTTCGGCTGGTCCGATGGAGACATCTTCCTTCTCGGCAACTGGGGCCCCATCGGCTACATCATCGGCGGAGTCTTCTTCTCATGGATGCTCGATGTCAAAGGTCAGTGCGACAAACAAGGTGTGTGTGTGTGGTGGGGAGGTGGAGGAAGGTGAAAGTAATGATAGATGGCAAAGAAATGAGATCTAAGAGTGACAGAGGAGTAAATATCGTACAATAGGGGTACCTGACACACAAAAAGCGATTCACTATAAGAACTGTAACTATACTTGATTGTGAAAGAACAACTGTAAGAAGAAATATTTTTATTGGAATACAAGCTAAGTAAATCAGAAATATTGTTTATTCACGTATGTATAAATGTATGCATGTGTAGAGATATTAATGCGTATGCCAGTAGATGGATGGAAATGAATACAAATTGTAATGGATGAACTGCACACGATACTATACGGCAGACTACGGTCAACTAGAAAGTCGACAAAGAAATTTATGGTTGGGGGTGTTTTAGCAATATCTATTTCCACACACAGCTGTTCTCTCAGTCTATCATTTATAGCTCAGAGTAACGCCCCAAGACTTCTGCAGGTCTCCGCTGGTCCTGTCTGTCGTCCACGTTCTTGGTTGCCGTGGGAACCGCATTGCGCTGCATCACCATGGAAACACCTGCCGCAACATGGTCTGTCCCCTGAAATTATTTATGTGCTTGTTGTGACGGACCTATTTAGGTAATAGAGTTGTAAGACCAAAACCCAATCACTCGCATACACACAGTCACGAAGTATAAGATAATAACACAGACCTCTCGGACTGTCATCAACCTTTATAGAATTATTGCCACTTATTCCAACAAACCACGCACAGACAAGTCTGCTAACTCATTTTATCGCTTCAGATATGACATTTCAGTTAGCCATACTCGTCCGCTAGTGGTCAAGCGTTTTGGGGACTATGAGAAAAATAGCATGTGGAATGTGCAAAAAAAAAAAAAAAAAAAAAAAAAAAAAAAAAAAAAAAAAAAAAAAAAGAGAGAAAGCAGGAATAGAATGATGGATACGACCGTAGAGATATTCTGAAAAAAAAACAGTATTGAGACGGCTTAGAGAGATAACAGCGTTACCATAGGTCAATGTGATGCCTGCGTTATTTAATGTCTACCTGCCACTTTGATTGTCTACTTCTCTGTTTTACCGTCTACCTGTCTAGTACTGTCTACATATTTGCACCCATTAATGTTCGTGACCAAACTAAACGATCTTTACTCTCTCCCTTCTCTCCACGATTGGTGTGTAGGCTGATCCACACCGGTCAACTGCTCAACGGTCTGGGCGGACCAGTGGCCATGGGAGGACCCCCGATCGTGTCCGCCGTCTGGTTTCCTACCGAGGAGAGAACCACGGCCACGGCCATTGGCTGCATCATCAACGGCTTGGGTGTGGGGCTCTCCTTCATCCTGGGTGAGCTGAATCTTTTTCTTTAATTCTTTTTTCGTCTATTCTTCATTGATTAGACAAGTACACGTTGTCTTTTTATTATCTCTTCCCTTTTTTATGCCTTTTTGCGGACTTGTGGTTTCAGGACAGTATGTCAGGCCATTTTTCTGGGTCTCCTCTTGTACCTTATGGTGTCAGCACCACTTCTCTGCTCTTTACATTGTTTTAAGTGCTCGTGAATTACTCATAAAAGCCATGACAATGACACTTCAAC
>SRHC01002593.1:7819-45030 GCA_004794325.1 Pomacea maculata | reverse complement strand
CTCTACGACAGTGGATCGTGAATGTTTGTATCAGTGTGTATTGAATACATCTTTCTTCCTTCAGTTCTGCCAACTCTGCTTCTACAAGTTTTATTAACTTTTCTCCGCTTCGTCCAGTAGGACAACATGATGTGAACTATCAGTTGCCTTCACGTGTTAGATTATGTACGAGCGCTCAATTCAGAAAGTAAACTTTGACACATCACACCCAATAAGCAGACATTAAATGTGTGTTGTACTAGAACACGGTATATAGCGTTTTATAATTAAGAACCTGCAGTACGTGTGTGGTAAACAAAGAGAAAAGATTACAACCTTGGTTTTCAAACATACAGTACATCAGCAGAGAAAATGTCGCGCCGCGTGGAATCATGGGAGTACGTGCATCCACAAGAAGAATAGCAAATATTTAGTTACGTAGCATTGATGTTCTAAAAACTGCAATGATTTTAAACTATCAAACCTAGTCTTAAGACAAATATAACAAAGTCTTTAAAAAAGCTTTTTGGTGAGGATTTTCAGTATCTACACCGTGGACTGGCTCTAAAATTCCATAGGATAAGCGAAAGCCCGCGAATCAAATAGTGACGTCTTTTAAAAAATTACGTCATGACGCGCAGCCATAAAGGTTAACATTGTAAACGTTAATAAAACATTTATTTAACATTTTTGTTTTAAATGTTTTATTTTCAAACATTTTAAAAATGTTTTTAAAATGTTTTACTTAAAAATGTTTTTTTGGTAAATGTTTTTAAAATGTTTTTAAAACGTTTTATCTAAAACGTAAACCTTATTACAACCATGTAAACGTTTTTAAAACGTTTTTAAAATGTTTTCATGCTATCTGGGGGGTGAGCAGTGGTATGACGAGGTGACGTACACGTGGTAATTACAGGGCGGCGACACAATGACAGACACTCGTCTCCTGAGAACGGCTGCACGTGCTGTTGTCACAGTTGTTGTCTTCATCCTTCACCTCTTGCTCACTTCACATGCTGTGGAAGGTTTGTTATGATGATGATGATGATGATGATGAGGATGAGGAGGAGGAGGAGGAGGATCGTAGTATTAGTGAGATTAGCAGGAGCCGAACTGATCCAGGAAATAGCTATTGTTAGCTATTAATCGTAAACCAGATTCCATTGCAACCTTGCTGTATAAATGTAGGCCTTCTATGTAGTTTATGAGTAGTCAAGCAATTTACACATTTACAAACGCGCCCACACAAGCACAATATTAGAAACTGTAATCTCATATGCACTTCATTTCTAAAAAACCATTTCATATATTTAGCCTTGTTAATCTTTATTTAAAAGTAGTTTACAGTGACATACGACAGTCCATAGCCGCTTACATGAGAAACTGGAAGTCAAAAAACAGAAAAAAAATTCTCACCAATTAATAAGCATATGCTACTTTTTCTGCTTGGATGCAAAGGTATTAACAACTGCATTTGCAGTATTTAAAACATCTAAATTTTGCATACTTAATGATGTTTACTTATTTATCATGGAAAATATATATATATATATCATAATTAAATGGCAAGAGGGTTAAAAATTACTCATAAATTATTTTCTGAAAGTAAAAATGCAACAGTACTTTTAACACTTTCCAAATACAAAAGAGCTCCTTAGATCATTTCTTTAGTTAAGAGACTTGCGAGTGTTTATTGCCTCGTGTCTCTCAACGCCGCAGATAAAAGTGTCACGTGTGACGTTCCTACGGTGAAACCCTTGACCAACACTTCAGTTACGTGTCACTTCCCTGAGGACTTCAGTCATCTCAGAAGGGTCGTCATTGTCTCTTTCTACAAAGGGGCACAATATACAGGTGTTTAGACGGTAATTTTTTTTACAAAGGGGCTCAGCATACAGGTGAGCAGACAATAATTTTTTAGAAAAGGAGCAGAATATACACAGATTTGCAGAATATAGCTTTTCCTGAAGCTGCTCTTTAATGTCAGAATTTTCAGATTATTTGCTGCGAAAGTAGGATATTTTAATTTTTCTGAGTAAAATGATTAATTATTTGACATCAATTGGTTTAACTTGAACGTTATACATTTTCTTTTTATATTTAGTGTTCTGTGTTGTTGTGAACTATTTTAAAAGTTGTAAATTTTCTTCCAGCTGCAAATGAAGTCTATGTTTTGGAATGCTGGTGGTCTTGGGGAAACATTGACTGTAAAGTATGGCCTGGGTACAAGTTTAACAAAATGATATCTAATGAACTCACGCTGGAGATCCCACGAGTTTCTACCAAACACATTGGAGGATACGCCTGCAAGATTTCCAACATGAATCCCAAAGATATCAAGCACTGCGAACTGAAGCTAGAGCTAGGTAAGAGCTCTTCACGTGCTGATAATATCCATTCATTGCTGCTGAGCATGTTGTAAACACACTGCTCAAGTTTTGTTTCTAATTACTACATGTACACCCAAGTACTAGTCATGTGCATTCAAGTACATCAGAAAATTGTACAGTTACTGGCCCGCAGGCGAGTTGTCAGCACCATGTCGTGACGTCACTAACACCACGCACTGGCACTTCCCATGGAAATCCTCGTGATAGATCTCTAGCATAGTCCGTATGAAGGGTGATAGAAACAGTTATAAGAAGTAAACTTGACAGTGGTTGAAAGGAAGATACTGTGTTTCAGTGGGAAAAACGATGTGTGATGTTCCATCAGTACCACTAAACTCAAGTACGTCACTAACATGCTACTTCCCAGAAGATCTCAGCAAGACCAGAACAGCCTTTAGTGTCTACCATCACGCAGGTACTGAAACTTCTCAAGCAGGGCTTCTGCTTACGCAAAAAATTGCGTACAGTACGCATTAAAGGTTTTGAGGACCCCTTCAATTTTCGTCGATGGGGTCCCATTCAAATTTGGGCGAAGAACAGGGACCCCTTAAAAATCTGAAGAAGGAGTCAATGGGACCCAAAAAAATTTAGTCTTAGCAGAAGCCCTGTCTCAAGTGTTTATATGTTATTTATATACCGTTATTCTGGAGTTAATCCCCAAATGAATTTAATAAATTCAACGGGATTATCATCATCATCATCGTCGTCGTCGTCGTCGTCGTCGTTGTTGTTATTCGAAGGCATTTTGAAGATGATTTTTAGTGTGTCGTGTGCAAGAATTTAAATGTACTCTGATTCAATTCTCTGTAACATTTGACGTGCTATCTGTACAGATAATATAATGTCATGCGAGTGGAAGGGAGACAATCCGTCCTGTAGCGTCGTTCGCGGCTATGTGTTTGATCGCACTGTGACCAGTCACCTGACTCTCGAGATCCCTAACGTCCAGAAGGATCAAGAAGGATCCTATACCTGTCACCTTACATCTGCTGCATCTGTTCACTACGACAACTGCTCTCTCTCCTTTGTCACAGGTAAAGAGTTGGCACAAGATTTCAACTCCTGCAGTTCACTATGACATTACTCGAAGTGTCCTTAAGCTATAAATATCTGAAATAAACTACGAAATTAAAGCTTCTTTATGATTAAACATAATGTGTTAAGCAGTTTTTCTGAGCATCACATAAACTCACCTTAAATCCAGTCGTTTGGAATGTACGTTATAAATGCATACTTTCTTCTCTTCTACTGATTCTTCCTTATGTTCTTACCGTTCTTGTTTTATTTCTATTTCTTATTCTTATTGTTCTTCGTTATGTTCTTGCTTCCAATTGCAGTGACTACCTTCTGTAATGCTTCAAGTGTAAAGGAGATGGAACCTACATCACTGACCTGCACATTCAACGTTGACGTCAATGCCACGAAAAAGAACTTCTCGGTCGTTCGTGTCGGTGGTGTCGATAGAAAAGGTAATGTTTACAGCTGTATGTAGATGTGCGTGCGCGTGCGTACCTGTAACAATGGTTCGGGTGTGTGAGTGTAATTGTGCACTATTCCATTTATTTTAATATTGATCTTTTAGATAAATAAATAAACGAATGGTCTAAAAACAACCTGTTGTATGATTAACATGAAATCCTTCATAGATACCAACATAGTGACGTGCATCTGGCTAAAGGACCAGCTCAAGTGCACAACAGCCCCAGGATACGAGGTTAACAACACCGTCACACAGCACCTCGTCATCAGAGTACCGCGAGCGTCACGTGATCACAAAGGAACATACGCTTGCCACGTGACAGGTTCTAAAGTGGACGGTTTTCAGCCTTGTGGCTTAAACATCATGCCATGTAGGTATACTGGTACATTACTGTTTATCTTACTTTTGTGGTTATTGTTGTGGACAGCGCGTCTTCGCTGACTGGACCAGAACGTTAAAATTATCTTATAGTCGACTGCTTTTGTCACAGCTGTTCATCATGTTTCATTGTGTCTTAATATCATTCAAGTCTTCTTTTATCTGCAAAGAAGTCTTTTCATTTAATTGCACCTGCTTTTGGAAACTCTTGGGTAATTTTGACAACAGCGGCCGCGATGGTCACATTCATTGCCATTTCTGTTCTGTGCAGTGCTTTTCTTTATGCGTTCGCACATCTGCACCCTATCTATTTTTTATTTTAATGCTAATATTAACTTTACTTAGTATGCAGGTGTTTGTTGATGTTGTTGTCACGTGCATACTAATTATCTTTTCTAATTACAGTGACCTCCTTCTGTAATATTACAAGTGTTAAAGAGACGGAGCCTACAACACTAACCTGTACATTCAACGTGGATGTTAATGCCACGAAAAGTAACTTCTCACTCGTCCGTGTCGGTGGTGCTAACAGTACAGGTAATGTTTGCTACAACAGGTAGACCTTTCCGTGCCATATACTAAACCACATCTGCCCGCAAAGTACTCCTACAACACTCATCCTTATTGAAAAAATGATAATAAATCATCGCCGACATGTAAAAGCACTTTTCTCTCTTGTAGTATACAGATTTATTTTAAATACAAATGTCTAAGCATGTCTGTGTGAGTGTGTCTATCACACATCAAGAAATGTCGAAAGAAGGACTGGTGGGGTGTTACTGATGTATCAGTAAATAATTAACTGCTGTAATTGTAACATTATGAAAAAGTCTGATATAGACAATATTATAAGATGGCACTATGTTATCTAATTTTGAGACCAGTGATCAACAATTTACAAAGATTTACTTTACAAAGATTATTTTATCCATCATCTCCCAAGCGATCCACTCTCATGTTTGTGACTGACGAACAATTGACTGACGCTAACATCTTTTGTTGTCGTCTGTGAGCAAGCGCCTACCCGTTATAACGTTGACATTGTCACCTGGACTGTTGTTTGTGGTCTCTGCAACAGTAAGAAGATATCACAGTGAAAATGCAATAGGGCTTCTTACTAACACTCATTATACTGAGCGAATTTTTCGTACTTAAACTCATTATACTAAGAGTCTTCTTTGTATGCAATACTCATGATACTGAGGAGCTTCTTTTTAAGACCATGAATATTGCAATGAATACATTCTGGGAAAATAAGAGAAAACACAGTAAATTGCGAAGGATTTTGTTCACCAGCGATGGCTCTGAATAGTTGAAAAGTAAAGCTCTCAAACCACCTCCCGCACAGTTGTGGGGTAACAGCTTGTCCTCGTTTGTTCACAGAGATCACTCAGACGTTGCCAAGAGACGCGATGCAACTGTTGTGCCAAATAAGTCCTGTCGAATATTGTAGGAAATACATTTAGTGAAATGGTACTCTAATTGTGAAAGGTGAAATAATGCACAAAGTCTGTCAGGTTTAAAAAAATTAAGGGGAAATTCCGCAAATAAAAATCTACATTTTTAAAGACAGCAGCATACCAAATCCAAAGGAACTCATCTTTGTATGTGTGTGTGAGAATGAGTATGCCTGCTTGTAGTATTGTTCAATACTGGCTTCCAGGCACGTGGTTTATATG
Organism: Pomacea maculata; assembly: GCA_004794325.1. Classification (NCBI taxonomy): domain Eukaryota; kingdom Metazoa; phylum Mollusca; class Gastropoda; order Architaenioglossa; family Ampullariidae; genus Pomacea; species Pomacea maculata. The sequence continues at coordinate 39,124 of SRHC01002593.1, read as the reverse complement.
TATATTCCTTATGTTTTAAATGTCACTACTCTATTTAATCATTTGCTTTCTTGTCACATTGGTAAGTTGTTTACAAATACAAACATAACACCAATTGTACGCAAAAACATACATAATACCTCGTCTATGTAACTAAAAATAATGCCTGTTTTGGTAAATCCATACTGATCAAGAAATAATAAATTATGAAAAAAACATAACAGTCACTTCTACAATATTTTTGTGCAAAGGTTGCTTATAATGATAAATCATTCTGCTGTAAAACATGTATCACACAAATGCGACAGCTGTTATGACAAATACTCTCACATTAACGATGTCGTGACCATTCACTTGACTGCTCCTCTTATAACAGATGACGGTTACGATAAAGCCCAGCAGGTTAAATTACCGACGTGAGTGTGTCTACAGGTGTCGACATTGTCACCTGCACCTGGCTACAGGACCAGCTGAAGTGCACCACAGCCCCGGGGTACGAGGTCAGCAACCTTGTCACAGGTCACCTCGTCATCAGAGTATTGCGAGCGTCACGTGGTCACAACGGCACATACGCTTGTCACGTGACAGGTGCTAAAGTAGACGGCTTCCAACCTTGTGACTTTATCTTTATTCCAGGTAGATTCATGCATTATAGTTAAGCTTACAGGTATCGTTAATGGTTCCCACAATATATTTTTCTGGCTAGACCAGAAGGTAATACTAATTAAACACTTATTTCTAATGTAATCGTCTATTATAGCGTTTCGATATGTTTTATTGTGTCATAATTTTATGGAAAGCGAATCCAAGATCACCTTTTTGCTTTATTTTCAGACGTTCCTGCCGTAGTTCTGACTGTAGCAATCGTTGTGGTCATGTTGATTCCTGTGTCGCTAATCATCATCATCATCCTAATTCTGGTTTTCACTCGTAAACGGCGGTAAGATAACTTGTCATCACCTTATAAACTTTTGCATTACGTCTTTACAGGCAAAGTGTATAATGAGCTTGGGTTATTTTTTTGTAATCGTGTGTTACGTCACGCGGCGCACGGCGACGGCTACTGGTGAAAATCATCGTGTAGTTGTGGGCTGTTGATGTCTGTGATGGAGGCTGTTTGCTGGCCGTCTGCTGCTACTAGTCCCACTAACAGGCCAAAACTTGGGCAAACTGCTTCAGAGACTGTTGATTCTGGCTCTTGATTGAGATGGCGATGACATCCTCTGGAGATGCTGCAAGTTGTATCGTGCTCTCTTTAATGCTGTTTCTTTCTGCCATTTCTCTTTTACGGTTGGCTGTTTTGTTGGCTTAAGAGAAACGTTATTCAGCCATGAGGTAATTTGGCTGTATGAGGGGAGAGGGAGAGAGTAACAAATCTAGAGAAAAATTCCTGAGGGCCCACCCTGTGAACAGACAGCAACAAAGTGAGTTTTACTCTAGTATATAACATTACTAAAGAAAACAGGGCGTTTGCGGAAAGCAAGTTCCCCAGGAAACGCTTACTTGATGTGATGAAATAAATTCTTGATCGATGAAGCTTGTTCTGTTACTTTACTGGCACGTGCTTGAAGGCGAAAACCTTTCTCTTGGTAAATAAAAGCTAACTTTTTTAAATCTGACAGACGTTAAATAAAAATGTGTCTGAATGACTGTAGTGTTAAGAAATATATTATTTGGAATAAATATATATAATAATTTTTGGCAGGATTCTTCTGGAGAACAAATTTGAAGAAACACCACTAATGTCACCGGAAGAAGTAAGAAGCAGCTTTATTTCAGATTTATTGATGAGTAAATGTACGAGTCAAAGTTCGTACACCTGTTTTATTTGTCTTAAGACATCTTATTGAACAACCACGTGACCGTACTGGTTGGTATAGGTTACTATACTCTGTGATATCGTAGGACGCTGCTAGGATATAACACTGAGAAAACATACTGGGGGAATATTGACATTGGGACATTAGTTTGGCATCTCAGGACTTATCACTTTGTTTTCCTTTTTTTTTAAAAAAAAACTGGTGTTAGAATACGTTGCCTTTTCTGTGGGGCGTGACCGGCTGCTAGTATGAGGTTAAAAAGGGCTGCAAATAAAGTCAGTCTTTGGTTGTGAGAATTTTAAAAATTCATTTATTATATTGTCATTTCCACAAGCTTTGCTTCGTTTAAATTTTTTTAGGCAACTGGCAACCTCATGCTCCGACAATTCAGTGTTGAGATTTTGCTAGTTTCGATCTGTCTACAGTTAGTTCAGTAACAAATGTATCACTGCAGGTGTGGTTTATCTCCTAAAACTACTCTAAGAATTCATTACAGATTGGAATTTTCTTCTTTCTTTTATCACTATTATTCTTGGTTTGAATTACCAAAAAGGCTTTGAGTCCCTAGATATTTAATATCTAATTTTGCAAAACCATTTTTTGCTGGTAGAGTTTAAACTGCTTTTTTTTATTTTTCTCTATTTTTTTCTTTTTTTTTTGTCCAGCTCTAGTCATTTGTCAATGGAAATCAGGGTGGTTACAGGCCTTCACATGATGCCGGGCTTTAAAAAATTCACATCTTTATATGGAAACTGCAGTTAAACCATGGTTTAGTCCTATGCTTTTTGACTAGAGACATAATGTTTCTTTGGGTTTCTTGTGTGAGGGAATAGACCACAACTGCTAACACTATCCAGCATAATATGACATCCCTCTTGGGCTAATGCATTAATCTTCTCTGTCTACATCCTCACTTTTTTGTAACCACTCATGAACTTCATTTGTTAGCTGGATAATCTTGTTAGAATCTAGAAAACTAATAAAGTTGTCTTTCGTTCTGCTTTTCCATTTGGGTTTCGTTGGTATTCTACCCTTCTTTACATTATACTCACGGAGGATTGAGAGTAATTTTGGATAAACATTTTGTTTGGATGATATTCAGCCATTCAGGTGAAGTTCTAGTGGGCAGTGGATATCAGAATATCACTCATTGAATTCTAGCAGATCAAAGTCTTCATTATGTTAAACAGTTTTCTAGACAATATGTAATAATCTACAATGCTTGAGTTCTTACAGGTGTTTCTGTGTTTTTGTTGGGTCACGTTCTTGAAGTTTCTACATATTAACAATAAGAACTTTTACCATAGTTGTTAGTACATTTATCTTGGGAGGCATGTTTTGGCAGGTCACTATAATTATTGAGGCTAAAGTTATGATTCAGCAATTCATAACTCCACAATACCCTTTGGGGAGTCCTAACAAATAAGTAGACTAGACAAGCCAAATCATCTGGTGTTTCAATGCATATCGGTCGATCCTGATTTGAAAGCGCATACCAACTGGTGTCTTCTTAAAGCACATGATTTTACCATCTGTAGACCACGCTCTTCTCACACAATCCAGGCCTTTCACATATTTCATAACTTTTTCTCCGAGTGGGGTTATGTCATCATTTCTATTTATCTAATCCTCTTCGTGCATCAGGTTGCACACAAGGCCTTAACCAGTGTCCGCCACTGATGTCGATTTGCTGAAACCCGCTCCAGGTGACCCCATGTCCAGCCCTTTCCTTTCATCTCCCTTTCCACTGTTCTTCTCCAAGTTTCCTTTGGGTGGCCTGGTTTTCTGGAGTCCATCATAGGGCGACTCTGGAAAGGTCTGCTGTCTGCTGGCGGAGCACATGTCCAATCCATCGCCAACGCCTTCGTTGAACCTGCGTGGTGATTGACTCGGTTTCAGTTCTTCGGTGGAGTTCTTCGTTGGTGATGGTGTTTGGCCAAAAGATGTTAAGTATGTGCCTGAGACATCTGTTTTGGAAGACTTCAAGCCTGTTACTGATGGTTTTGATCATCTTCCATGATTCTGAGCCTTAAAGGAGGGTGCTGATCACAGTTGACTGGAAGATTCTCAGCTTGATCTTCTGACTGATGTTTGTTGCCTTCCATGTGTTCCTGAGTGAGGCGAAGGCGTCTCTGGCTTTCGCCAGTCGGGCTCGAATCTCCGCCTCCACATCCCCGTTGTTTGACATTTTGGACCCAAGATAGGTGAAACTGTCAACTTCCTCAATCTCTTTTCCATTTCGTTGGATGATGTCTTGGACCCTGCCGTTCACTCTCATACTTTTTGTTTGCTTTGGGCTGATCTTCAAGCAAAGTTTTCCAGCTGTTTCTGAGAAGGTATTTGGTTGTTCCTGCATATCTTGGTGGTGGTGTGACAGCAGGGCAATGTCGTCAGCAAAGTCCAAGTCTTCCAGCGTTGTTGTTGCTGTCATTGTCGTGATCCATCTGATCCCTCTTCTCTCACTGTAGGTGGAAGTCTTCATGATCCAGTCCATGGCCAGGATGAAGAGGAACGGCGACAGAATGCAGCCCTGCTTCACCCCGGTACTGACGTTGAAGGTGTCTGTGAGCTCCGTGTTACAGACAACCTGGGATTTGAAATCGCTGTACAGCATTGAAACGACCTGAACAAGTTTTGCAGGGTCTCCGTAATGTCTCAGGATCTTCCAGAAGGACTCTCAGTGAATGTCGTCAAAAGCCTTTTCCAGGTCTATGAAACTGATTGCTTGCTGTCGCAGAATGAAGATGTGATTGGAGCAGTATCACCCAGGGCGAAATCCTGCTTGCTGTGGTCGGAGGTCTTTCTCAAGAGTTGCCGTCAGTCTTGACAAAACAATCTTGCTGAAGACCTTGCTGGTGAGGGAAGTAATGTTATGCACCTCCAATTATTGTAGTCTCCAAGATCTCCTTTCTTGGGTAACTTGAAGATGAGCCCTGTCTTCCACGCATCAGGGAGCTGCCCTGATTCCCAAACTTGCTTGAAGATTTCAGTCAGCATGGGAGCTGTCACATTCACAACTGTTTTCAACATCTCTTCTGTTATTCCATCTGCCCCTGGTGCCTTGCCGCTCTTCATAGTCTTGATTGCTGCTGTCACTTCTTCAAGGCTTGACGGGTCTGTGCAAATGTCAAGGTCTGTAGATGCTGGCTGGACGTCTGCAAGCTGAGGGGGTCTGTCTGTTGTAAGCCCAGTATTTTCTCTCCTGTTTCCTGTGAGAAGGGACTGGAGTCGTCTTAGGTCATCACTTGTTGGTCTCCTAGAGCATGGAACCTGTTCTTTACTTCCATAGCAAAGGTCTGTTTGGTGGCTGGATCTTTCAGTTTGCCGGAGTCCACTCTATACTGCAGAGAAACTGCGGCTGTCACAAGAGTGTGGTCACTGGCAATGTCTGCTCCTCTGTAGGCTCTAACATCTTGAAGTGAGCTCCTCCATTTTCGATTGATGATGACATGGTCTATCTGGTTCTTTGTCATCCTATCTGGTGATGTCCACGTTGACTTGTGGGTGTCTTTGTGTGGGAAGAGTGTGCCACCAATCAGTAGGTTGTTTTCTTCATTAAAGTCTGCCAGTCTCTCTCCGTTGTCATTGATGGTTCCAATTCCATGCTTGCCCATGACATGCTCCCTGCAGGTGTTGTCACTTCCCACCTTGGCATTGAGGTCGCCGATGATGAGCAACATATTGTGGGCTCGAACGCTCTCCGAGGCTGCCTGGAGCTGATCGTAAAAAGCATCCTTGTCTTCTGCCTCGGAGTCTTCTGTTGGTGCATAGCAGGCTAGCACTGTCAGCTTGGTTTACTTTGAATGGAATCTTGCTCTCAAAAGCCTGGGTCCATAAGGCTTCCATTCCAGCAGTGCCTTTTCCGTTTTCTTGTTGAGGAGTAGTGCCACTCCTTCAGAGTGCTGACCGTCTGATCTTCCTGAGAACAAGATGGTATGTCCTGACGATAGTCTCCTCTTTCCCGTGCCGGTCCATCTGACCTCACTGACTCCCAGGATGCCCAAGTTGTAGTTGTCAAACTCCTTGACTAGTTGGTGCATCCTGCCAGTCTGGTACAAGGTCTGGACGTTCCAGCACCCCACCCTCAACTTTTGCCTCGGCTTCAGTAAATCGGCTGTCGGGGCGCCAGCTCCCTCTCGGGTTTGGCTGTCGTCCGTCAAACATCCAGTCACCTGGTGTGCTTCATTACCTTCGCTATCCGTAGCGAATATTCTGGTGTAGGTTTCTGTAACATCTATTTTTTACATGGTGGGGTTGTTAGCCCTACCACAACCTACTGTACCGCTAGGTGAGGTATCCAACTTTGTCGCCTCTTCCTGGCTGGATGGCAGGGACCCTATTCTTACAATGCTCCCTAGTCAAGCATAGCCCGGGGTCCCACAGGGGCATGTCATCACTTAAGTACGTCTTAGTCCTGTAGCCTGGTTTGTCTATCAAAGTTTTTATCTTCATTATCACTTCTTTTTTTCTACGCGACGAATTTGACGATAATTTGTCTGTTTCTGTGGTTGCGTTTCTGTCCAGTGCGGTGCACCGCAGAAGTATCCTCGGGGTGGATGGGTACGCTGCAGTCGACGAAGATTTTTATCACTTTCTCTTCGACGTTCTCATCAGGAATCTCGTCTACTTCTGATATTCTGATGAATTCATGACAAGAATACGCTTTTTGTCGGTTCTGCTGGTACCTGAGTTAAAGCACTCCATCCTGCACTCACTGCTTCATGTCTTGCAGATTGTCTCGTTGAGTGACTTCTGTAGCCTGCAGCTTGAAGTGACGACCTCTGCGATGGCAACTGAGATGACTGGACTGTCAAGAGTGGGGGGAGGGTGCAGTATTAGCCGCAGGACAGTGTTTTTACAGGTGCCACATTTATTGGTTGGCACAAGGGCTTAACACGTGCTAGAATATTTTCGTGTGAGTCGGCCGCATCTGCTCTCTCCTCCTCGTCAATACACAGCTCGTGCTCTACAAGAAAGTAGTACGACGTCGAACTAAAGAGAGTGAGAGAATTCAATTAGTAATGTTTTCTTTAAATCAGCCATATCTTGTCGGAATATCTGTATACTATTATAATAAAGTATGGCAGGTAGTTAGTTTTGTTGTTTATTTATATTACAGCAGTCGGACGCCCTCGCAACACAGAAAGATAACTTTTGGCAAGAGTGGGTTGGGGCGGCGTTCCCTGATCTGGACTCTAGCATCTACTTCCTGCCTCCTGTGTATTTCAACCGGGTGCCGACGACAGCAAAGTCTATTGCTGGTCAGGATGTCATGGTCCTTCAGTCAACAGCTCGACAGGCCGATCAGTCCGACCTCACGGCGACGAGTGGAGTTGAGGACAGAGAAGGTGGACATGATGCAGCCCTGCAGAGGTTCCTCATCTGTCTGCAAACAATGTGTCAGCACAACAAAGAAGTCTTGGTGGGTCTGAGTCACTTTCAGTGTACAGAGTATCTGGGTGAACCTTGTTATGCTGCCGCAGCAAGGAAACTACCCCTGCCCTTTACCCTTCCTCCTGATGTGCCACGGAAATGGAAAAAGGGAAACTTTGATGTGCTTCTTATTCATCGACAGTACGGTCTTGTCACATGTGAGGTCAAAGCTTTTGGTGGCAACGTAAATAAACAGAACATACCGAAAGAGAAAATTAGAAAAAATCTGAAGAAAGCGATCGCACAGCTGGACAGGGCGGCGGCCATGTTGTCTCAGATGGTGTCTGACGTCGCTTCCGGTCTGCGCATCACTAAGGTGATCGCGCTCCCTAACTTGACGGTTAGTCAGGTGAAAGAGGCAATAGAGGACAGTCCTAAGCTGACTAAGGTGAGAATCCTAAGCATTGTTTAATGGCGTAAAATCTGGTTATGCATTTATTTTTAGAATAATATCAAAACTAAAAACAAAAGCACGAGGCTCATATCATCAAACACGTTAAACCGATCTCTAATCATATAATCATGATTCTAGATGTTTCATGGACTTTAGACCTAAGATACATCGCTACCTAAATAAATTGTTTACACAAAAAGAAAAAAATACAGGATCTTATAGCATGGAAGCAGCTGCAATACTATTTGTTGGTTAGTGTGTTTAGAGTAGGTTTTGTAGAAGTCGCATCACGTTCTCATTCCACCAATTTTTACCTTCCTCGAGTAAGCAAAGAGCCAAATGGTAAAATAACTAAAGCAAGGAGTGCCGCGTCGGTTCGGTTTTTGTGTTACCACAACAAACGATTTCCAGCTAACCAGCTGTCGGGAACGGGTGGTGTATAGAGGGCTTTGCGTATCATCCCCAGCGTCGTCCGATGCACACAGCCGCACGAACACACACACACTCGCTCAGCCAGAGGCGGACACCTTTGATGAACGTAGACCCCAACAAAAATGCAATGAACGGTACAAAGACGAAGTTATAGATAAAAGACGCTACTGTGTAAAATAATGATTTCAAGTAAGTCTCTACGTTCAGTGCAAATGATGTCATCTGAAAAACTAGCCATCTTCGGCTCTTATAAGATTTCATCGTTTGTGTGCGTTACTTGTGTTTTCTATTTTTACTTGTTTCAGGACCTGTGTCGATGTCTGGGAGCAACAGACCCCGCCGACATCCCAGGTCTGTGTCTGTGCTGTGATCAGTTGTCTGACCCCAAGACACCGTGTGACGTCAGTAGTCACGTGCTGAGGGAACTCGGACACTGGTGGCAGCGACGTGTGGCTGGGGCTGGACCTGTCAGTCACATGACGTCAGAATTGTACAAGACACTGGTAGTAAGGTAAACAGTGACAAAATGTATAGCCATAACCTTTAAAAGAGCCTGCATTCTGTTGTTAATCAAGGTTGTTGGTTAGATCATAGATTGTGGCTCGTTCATTCATGCACGCGCAAGACGTAGAAGCATTCTTTTATTCGACAAAAACACAAAACAGATCTGGTGCTACAGACCCTGTGTACATCCAATATCTCATGCTCCGTTATAATCCCATCATCCACTTTTATATATATATGTTCACTTTATTTTTTCTTCTTTTGTTTTGTTTTTTTCTGCGCAATGAGCATTCTTCGGAATGGATACCTGCGCATTACAAATCGCCATCATCATCATCATCCACTTCATTGCCAAAAACACTGACACGCATTTGGCTTTGGCGAAATCAACGATAGAAGCATCAAGCTCCAACATGTTGCACAGATACAGACCTTATATCAAAACAAGAAATCAAGGACATCTACGTGGTACTCGCCACGGACTGATCCATAACCAAATCGACTATATCTTTCTGCGGAGACGCTTTAAATCCAGCTTCAACAAGGCCAAGAAAAGGAGGTACCTAGGCGCTGATTTAGATAACGACCTTGTTCTAACGAACCTGAAGTTGAAGCTGAAAAGGAGGCGACTCTCAAAATCTCCCCGAATTCGCTTTGATTTTGAGAAGGTGCAAGACCCAAACGTCGCAGAAGTCTTAAAGGTCACAGCTGGAGAAAAATTTTCGCGCTATACCTGATGGACTGTGATGTAGACACCCTCGCCGAAAACATCCAAGCGGTACTCTGTTAACAGCACAAGGGGTTCTAGGGCGACAAAGGAATAAGAAACAGCCATTGGTCATGAATGAAAAAAATAGAAAGAAGTAAACTGTACCATCAAGAAAGGAATAAAGGCAGCTAGGAAGAACTGGATCGAGAACGAATGCCGGAACATAGAGGATGGAATGACAAGATGTGACAGCAAAAAAGCCTACCGACTTCGAAAGACCATCACTAAGACAGACCAGCACAAGATCTCAGTCATCAAAGACAGCAGTGGCCATCTTCTCAAAGACCTTGGAGGGTGGATGACGCCGCGGTGATAAGAGGAAGAACTGACTTTGAAAGGGTCAAAGACTGGACTGGTCATCCTGTACAGGACCTACTGACTATGGCCCACAATGGTCCCCGATAAAACGAAGTTCGAAACTTCGAGTAAATGCTAACAGTTGAAAAGAAAAACGGTTCCTATCAGGAAAGGCGGGCACAGACTCATTTCCCATGCACAGCTTGTCTCGGCAACCAGCAAGTTTCCTGTGGAAGTCAATGACTTTTACTACGACCCGTTTACAATTGATACAGTACACTCATCTTTTTGAACCTCCGAAGCAGCTCACTCATTTGTATTTTGATGTGCAGCGCAAATTGTCCGCAGTTAAAGGGCTTTCCCAATTAAAAAATTTAACAGAGTTAATTTACTAAATGCAAGATTTTTATGTAAAACAGGTGGTTATTTTTTTTTCCTTCAATGGCCACTGAAATATATTTATATAACATCATTCGTCTACCATAAAAATATTGATTTAAGCTGACACTACACTCTACACCAGGGGTGGGCAATTAATTTTCCCAAGGGGCCGCATGAGAAATTGGGATGGTTTTAGAGGGCCATAACCATATTAAACTCAGTTTTACCCAATATTGTATATATAGTATATATATACTGGCGGGCAGGCCGGTCAGAGACAGGAGGCTAGATCCGGCCCGCGGGCCGGCGTTTGCCCAGGTCTGGTCTAGAGTCTAGTGAATCTTTTGTTGTTGTTTAAAAATCTTTTAATAACATTTTGTGAAAGAATAATCAATATAAAATAATTTTAATATTATAATAAGTTATGCGTTAAGTGGTTACTACGAAAAGTTTAATGGTAATCAATGATAAAAAGTACTTTCATTCTGTAGCCAAATCTTTGATAGTGTCTTTGTAAAGTTTGCTATAGTCTAGGCTTTGAAGCATACTCATTTTGATATTTATTAAAGTCTTGAAGCTAAGTTGTAGAGCTGCCATTGAAAGACATGAGGCGATAATTGCAGGTAACAGTTTATTATTCTGTCTTTTGCTTCAAAAGTAAATTGACGAAGAAACGTCTTACCATTCTGTCCACAGAGCAAGGTCTGACACTTAAGCAAATAAAAGATTGTTTTATCTTGTCTTCAAACTGCATCATTAATGTTCCTATTACCTTATCTTTAGTCCATAATGTGATTAATATGACTGCAATAGATTCTGTGGTCCGGCGACAACAGTGAGTGTGCCATGCACATGTCCTCCACGTGTGAGTGTCAAGACCCTGGGTCAGGCCGTGTGGTGGACAGGAGAGTGCTATACTGCTGTAATCACACTCTTCCCGGAGCAAGTTCACCTGCTACACACGGCGCCTCCCACACTCTTTGTCACCGGACCGCCCGGTACAGGTAAAACTGTGGTGCTGCTGCTGATGGGTATAAAATGGCTGTTTGATGGCCACGACGTCTACGTTGTCAGTACTTGGTGGGGGAGTTGTGCAGCGTGCATCATGTTGTATCACCTGTTGCTGCAGACAGTAAAGACACAACAGTCAGCAGGTGTATCACACGGTCAGCCTCACCTCCTGCTGTATCATCTTGATGACGGTAAAGACGTGGAGAAGGCCGTCAACGACTTGTCACAGGCGGCGATGGGAGGGTCGTTGTACGTCATCGCTGATGAAGTGGAGTGAGTAGTACAGCGTGTGATGTGATGATAGACACACAGGTAGATGCCGCTAGCTTGGATCTCATAATCCCCATCATATGTTTAGCAGGTGATAATTAATCAACGATTGAGACCGTTATTTATTATTTTTTTAAGGCCCTTCGCCCCTCCTGGTGCATAGGCCATCGACTACAGTCTTAACTGTTGTCGATGTTTTGGTAGCAAGGATTTGTTTTACGGGTTGGGGGTGCTGGCCCCACGCCCAACCCTCCTCCTTTTTCAGCCGGGCTTGGGACCGTCCTTGGCGGAGGGCGGCCAGCCCTGTAACAGACGCCACGTGCAGAGAAAGAACAGCATGCCCGAGACGAGAAATGAACTCAGGGCAGCCAATCTTCACTGTATTGGTGACAGGCGCTAACAGCGCTAACCGTTGCGCCACCGGGCCGCGAGACCGTTATTTGTGATGCAAATAAAAGTAGATTTGTTGTGTTACATAACCTGTTACACATATTATGTCTTTTTTTGACGTCATTTACGTTATTATGTGTATATGATGACGACATCAATGAATGACCTTATATTATTAACAAGTACGTGTAACACATGTATCTGTAACAGTTATGTCTTCGACAGGATCAACTTTGTAACTTTCTGTGCCAAGCTTGTGACACAAGTTCCTCATCTCTATGTTTGGGCGGCAAGTTGTTTCCATGGTAATGGACCCACCGGCTGGCAAGTGGAATATTTAACCAGACCCCTCCGCTCTCCGCCGGCCGTCGTCAGGGAAGTTGAGCAGGACAAGTGGATCGCTGAGGACAGCCGTGTCCTGCCGTACAGTGAGCGAGGTGTGTCCGACCACACAGACGGCCCGCCAGTCAGACGACTGTATCACCGAGGTCAGGGTCACTCAGGTTACCGGCCACTTGACTGTGTGACGTGCGGTAGTGACGTGGCCAGCTTCCTACACAGTCTCCGTGTTGGTGTTACAGGTAGGTGTGGGTATTGTGTAGCGTAATGTGTGTTGACAGCTGAACAGTTAAGACGGTGTGATAAATAACAGGCAGGCCAGAAACCGTCTTGTGAAGTAGTGTGTTAGTCACGTGTGTCTGTGATGTTATGTCACCACATTAGTAAATCGTTGTTGTTAATCTATGTGTCTGTCACTGTATCTTCAACATGTGACACAGAAGTAACTCACTTTGATGTTAACAGACAACATCACGACAACATCCACGACCGTGTCCTCCATTAGAGACGACACAACACCGCCCTGCCTACAGTGGAGAGACGTGCTGGTGTTGCACTGGCGAAACGTTAGTGATGACTCGAGTATGGTGACAGGACTGCAAGAAGCGGGTATCCCAGTGCGGGTGATGAAGGATGATGACATCGAGGACGTGGCCACGGCCCGCAGTGACGTGGTGTGGGTGGCTGGTGGAAATCGTGTTCAGGGTCTGGAGAGAAAAGTCGTAGTGTGTCTGGATGACGAATACTTTTTGACCCGAGTTTACTCCATGTCCCGGTGTACGTCACAACTTGTGATTGTCTGTCGCTGACGACTAGCGGGGTGTTTTTTTACACAACTATTGACAACATTACCATCGTACACACTCTATAACAGTCTGAAATAAAATGTTTTCATGGGTTTATTGACGTTTCATATTATCTTGATGACACACTGTCAAGTTGTGTGACTGTGTGTGTGTGTGCGCGCGGACATTGCTACTTTGGTCAACATGCCAAATCGAAATGTATTTCCCATCTTCTCAATACACTTGTTACACAAATAGACTTCGTGCAACTTCGAGCATAGACAGTTTGAGAAGGTACACGGACGTTTCGCCGCCGGACGTTTCGGCGCGGGGCACTTCATTTCGGCATTTCACGCGGGACCTTTAGCCGAAGTCAAGTGTGTGACGCCCCTTACCTCACACATTTCTCTCGCCATTGTATCAATGTATCAGTGAACTCTCTCTCACTATCCCTCCTCATGTGAACCTTTAGCTCACACATTTCTCTCGCCATTGTATCAATGTTTTTTTCTCAAAGCTGTTGCGCGTAATCTGTGACAATCAAAGTGAACTGTCTGTGAAGTCTGTGTGTAAAATTTGTTTCAAATGAAGAATTATTGTGTAATCTAGTAGTTACTTTCATTCTTTGAGAAGTAAGTAAGCTCTCTCTCTCTCTCTCTCTCTCTCTGACATAATGCGGCGAAACGTCCGGCGGCGAAACTTCCGCACACGGTTTGAGAAAAGTGTAGTAAAACTTTCAAAGCCTCTTCTTAGCAGAGGTCGGACCAGTAAAATGGTACATCTCAAATGTCGGCATTGAGTCAGCTATGATACATTACTAAATCATTATTAATTCAGCGATTGTAAGAAGTAACACGTAAACGTTAAAGCATTTGAGGATATGAATACTGCAAATTTGTTATTCTAGTTGTAGCAGTGTACTAATAGTACACTTCAACAGCTCATTGAACCAGGTACACGATCACCTGTCATAACGCGTCTGTACATGTTATTGAGCCAATACTACACCAGCACCTGTCATTAACCCAGCAGACACCAAGATTGGTCCAATATTGGCGTTTGCTCTGCACTGAAATGTACCGAGTAAGTTGAAATAATTCTCTCGAACACAAACTTCAGGATCAATCTAGTCTCGTTATGACACTCTTGGCTCCAAGTGTTTTTCTTCAAACGATGATAATCATCTCTCTTTTCCTACAAGCTGGTATTTTCATAAAATGTTTTGCCTGATTCTGTCGGAAGATATCCAGAAACTGTCTTGCAGTTAAATAAATAGGGAAACGTCTCTGGAATTCAAATAATATCCAAGGTAATCACACAAATATACGACACAGCCTCGCCCTCCCTCACTTCTCACTAGCTGGGACTCACACGACTGTCGGCTACGCCATCACAGCAACAATTTGTCCAGGGGAGTAATAACGTTCTTCTCACGGATATGTAACAGTCTTCTCTCCCTCTCAGCCGTTGTGGGACTACTTACTGTCGTGTGTCCATGGCGCCAGCTCGACAATGTTAGAACATAAAAAAAAATCTTTTCTTTTTCATTTTTCACACACACACACACACACAAAACACACACAACACAACACACGCAACACAACACACACACACACACACACACACACACACACGCACAGAGTTATCCCTCATTCCCACACACAAGCTCTCGTCTCCCTGACGTCAAAAGTGTTTCGTGACGTCATTCACACCAATTCTACAACTATTGACGTCGTTTGCGTGAGTTGGTACTTCCAAAGAGTACAATCGATGCGACAACAACAATAATAACGCAAAATTTGTAAAGCTAGTACTCACACTCCTAAGGAGCATGCTCTTAGCGCATAAGAACAAGAGCGAAAGATGGACAGCAGGCGAGGGACAGGAAAACAACATATGAACTATAAAAAATAAACAACCGTACTAAACGAAGAATAAAATCAAATACGGAAAACACAAAGGGGCACCAAATAACAACAACAAGAGCTGAGAGTAACATGATATTACAAAAGGAAGGGTGACAAATGACTAGCATTATGGGAAAGGTTGTTCGGAGTATATAATGTTTACAGAAGAGGTGTGTTTACAGTGCAAGTGTAAAGGATTGGATGGTGGGTAGGTGGCGGGTATGGAAAGGGAGAGAGCTGTATTGTTTGGCTGCACAATAACACATAGCCTACGTGTCCATCACCGGCGTCCCCAAAACGGCTTCTCTCTGGTAATACGCGGCCATCGCATAGGATGGCAGCTATGGTGTCACAGTACAATTCGCAACCCTGCGCATAAATGAACGAATAAATAAGGGAGAAAACACGGGAACCTTTAGGACTTGTTCCTCCAGCGATTACTTCCCTTTAAAGGGTGAAAAGGTCAACCAATCGTGTGTTACCTCGTGTAAATTCCACTCTGATGTTTCGTTTACTAGGGCGCCATATTACATTCGTTGGGGGGACACTCGATTTACGATACGATACGATACGATAATACTTTATTGATCCCTAGAGGGCAATTCAGTTGCAGCTCGATTATATATATTAAACCCACAGGCAGTCGTGTTGCAGTCAATCATACCAGCTCGATTAAAGTCATACATGATCGCATGCACATCACATTCATAATCTATTCAAAAGTCTGACGGCTGAAGCAACAAAAGACAGCCGCAGTCGGTTTGTCCTGCATGCAGGCATACTATATCGGCGACCTGATGGGAGCTGGACAAATTCACCCGACAGAGCATGCCTGTCATCACGAAGGATGGCAGACACTTTCAGAAGAGTCCTCCTGTTATACAGATCCTGAAGAGAACTCTGGGTGGATCCAACGACTTTGGAGCAGGTGGATACCACACGATGTAGGCTGCTCTTGTCCTTCACGGATAAACTATTATATTATATTATTATTTGACGTGGATTTGTACTCAAACAACAGAAAATGAGAAGTAAACAGTAAGTAATATTTAAATTCTAATGTATATTCAAATAAAATATGATCTTGGTTGGTACTTTATGCTTGTGTATATTATGTAAAAAAAAAAATTTCTTAATTTCTGTCTTGTGTTACCTTCCGATACGTTTGGAAAAATCTGCCCAATACAGTTACTTTCTTTGATGTGAGCTTACTACAAGAAATCAGAACCTATAATTCTTGAATTTAACACCACGCAAATGTTTTTAAGAAGCTCTTTTAAACGGCGTATCGCATATATTTGTCTTTGTGTAGTTTAACAGATATCATTTTTTTAAAACACCGGTGAACATTTGCTTTGTAGGCACTCGGTGCTCCGTCGTGAAGCGTCGTCGCGCGGCTCTGTACCTTCTTTGCGTACCGATAATAATATTATTAAATGCATCAATCTGATTTTTGTTTTTGACAAGAACAATGTTTATTCATTTCAAGTTTATATGCGGTTATCAAAGTGTGATTCCTGGCAGTGTAACTTGTGCTAGCATGATATATCCTGCGCAACCCTGTTTGAAATTTTTTTTTTAATTCCATGATACCAACCTAATTTGCTTTGGATTACCTAATAAGTGACTGCTCATGAAGGATTCAGATGTAAACAGTTTTGTTCCACACTGTTTGATCTCGTATTATTAGTTTAAACTTTTTTTCTATCTCTAACAGTTATTTTTTTATGATTTTTTGAAATTGGTGAATTTCCGTGCGTACGAGGGGAGTTGAGCTCCAAAAATCGCCCCGTAAGCAAAGAAGATCCTGTGGCCATGTGTTGTTGTTCTGGAGACAGGAAGAGTAAAGGCCTATTCCCACGCTGCAATGTTTCTTGTACAAGAACCTGCGCATAGACAGCTTAGTGCAATGCATCCTATTCCCACGTAGCAAGGCCACACACGTGTCTTGCGAACTGACGTCAACCGCACAGTGCATTGTGGGAAGTTAACAATATTGCAGGCAACATCGACGACGAGATACTTTTAGAAGAAACTGTGGCTACGATAGTTATATTACATGAAGCGGAGAGAGAGAAGAAGAAAGAAAAAAGATGTGGGTGAGGCAGTGGGTAGCTCGAAGGAACCGATTAGGAGCATATTCGTGTCTGCTAAAGGAAATATCTTCGGAAGATTCATGGGAGTGCAGACGCTTTTGTGCGAATGTCGTCTTCCACGTTCACTGAACTACATGCATTCTTTAACAGTGTTTTAATCACTGAATCGCTAAACAACAAAAACAATCATCGAAGCAAAGATAAATCAATCAAATCAAATCAAACTTTATTGTCTGTCGTGGAAACCCACGACATAAAATTTTCTTTAGCTCGCGAACACATATAATATGACGATCCATACTTATACAGACATTTAAATAGATAAAGGAAAAACAATTGTAGCGTCGAATGATGTACCACATGACATCCATACGACAGGAAGCCAGTAATGCACATACAGGAACAAAGAATATCGTTTGAAGAGTACTGATGATCGTGGAAGAGTTAACCGTTTTTTGTTTTTGTTGTTGTTTTGTTAATAAATGCACGGTGGTCTGCCGCAGAAACTACCAAATGTGCCCACAAAAATACAATGCTCCGCACAGTCAGACGCAATCCAGTATCATTTGTGTCGGTCTGTGCACAAGTTGATGTCAGCAGAAATCAAATCAAGACGACACAGGTATCATACAGGTATCACACAGGTATCACACAGGTATCACACAGGTATCACAGTCTCTGGCAGATCCACGAATATCCCGTCCATGGGCAGATCTCTCTCTCAGTCAGCCATGGTGTGGGATGGTAGAGATCCGCTTGGTTGGGGCGACACTCAGTCATTGAAGAAATGTGATTTGTCAACCAGAGTCTTGGTATGCCTCACATGTAGTCAGTTTCTGATATGTTCTCTGGAGTCTAGAATCTGTGGATGATACCAGTGTAGAACGAACTAACGGTTGCATCGCCATGTTGAATGGTCGCGGTAAAATTCTTCCGTACAGGACACTGACACACAGGAATACGATACCTCACACAGTCAGACGTATTGCAATACCACTTTTGTCCATTCACGTAGTCGAAGGAAGCAGAATTCAAGTAAAAATACAAAACAAGTCAAAACGTACAGGACAAAAGTGCTCTCGTTAATAAAGAATTGTCATTGTCTTTCTCTTCGCCTGTTTCTCTCTACCTCCCCTCTGCCTTTTTGCACTTTGAGGAGAATCACATTTGAAGCATCGGACGGCGGGAGGTCAAACCGATATTCCAGCCTCCTCAGTGTCTATTCTGGGGAGCTGCTGTTGCCCGTTACAACATCTCCCATCCCCGGTTTCTACGCAACGCTGCAGACTCTCACAGGTTTAAGATAAAAATCAAAACTGTCCCTTCAAGGTGTAACCTTTCTACCTGGCATCAAACTTGTAGGTGAAAGCCCTTATTACCTACCACCTGTCGTGGACTGTATATTATTAGGATGTAGTGATGTCACCGATGTTGATGTACATTTGAGGTTTTATACAACTCACTGTCCAGATTTCAAATATGAAAGTAGCTGTGTGATAGACAGAGCACTTACTGATTGTCACAAGAAATGTCAGACGAGAATGTCACAGGAGTCAGAATGTTGATGTGTTGTGTTTACTGGATTTGCAGATAGTTGGTTTACTTACTGCTTGGCGGGAAAGTGCTTCTACCTAGAGGTGATTTTGCATACTATGACAAGATAGGCAGGGAGGAGGAAAGCGAAGTGCATTAAGAACACCCCGACGGCTTGTCACTCTCTCTCTCTCTCACACTCACAGACCTCCAAGCACCTGTGCTCCAGAGTAACTAACTCATTTCTGGAGGTGAGTTAGAGTATTACTGGACTCTTTCTGAATTCTCCTGACTGTTTTGTGAATGTAGATGTCTGGCAAGCCAAGAAAAAAGTTCCTGATATGTACACATCATTCATCACACTTTTCTTCACTTGTTTCTTCCTTAAGATCACTCGGGAGGCCATTCATCTTTCCGAAATATCTTCGAGAATATAGTTTCAGAAGGGTTGTCTGTTCCTTCTGATCGCTGTAAGGTAGCCAGGGTTGGTTATTTAGTTATTTGATAATTGTTTCTTAGTTACTTGATTTTCAGTTGAAGGTTCACTACCGTTCTTTTCACATCATTGTTTTTAGCTGCTATTATTGGATCAAAGACACTGCTCGTTAGGAATTCAAGTTTGTTGCCTACTTCCTGACAGAGCGATGTTATCTTCATCGTTAGTAGCTCCTCTTTAGGTTTAGTACTCGGTCTGTCATCTCACTTCTTGTGATGTGAACTGACGAAAACAAACACGTGACTTTGTTTGCTGGATGAGGTCTACTTTGCTTTTACATTTTATTGGCTGCCTTCTCTCACTGTCGCCCCTCTATTTCTTGGGATTCTGTGGTTTTCTGGGATGTGCTCAGCGTACGTTAGCTAGTGCTGCTTTAGAGATCTTTTCCATCTTTTTTTCACACCTTTTATTGAAAAAACATCAACATACGACACAAGAACAACCAGCACACAGCGCAGTTCACCGCTCTAGCCACGTGACCCCAAGACACACGACAGCTGCAGTCCAACACACAAGTGACATGTCTAGTCCCAAGTTACACATGTGTTGACTCCATGAAAACAGATCGCGAAAAGGTTTTCTTTAGTCAAACAGATCATCGACACACAGAGGTACACACGCGCTTTATCTTCGCCCTGATCATCGCTTTCCTGACAGACGACAGTCGCTATCCTCCTTCATTCTCCATCCACATGACGTCACTGAGGGCTGACATGACGTCAGCAATGGCTGATTGTGAGACTTTTCGTCATGACATGTCACGGTCAGGGTATAGTGTGTGTTGTGACAAGATGTTGGAAAACTGTAACAGTGTCATGTCATCGTGGTGTAAGTATTGTATCCTGTCATTGGTATTTATTGTTTATTTGCTGTGTGGTGTATGTTTATATTGTCAGCCTGGTGTTTGACTGTTGTAACAGTGCGCACGTGGTGCCTGTGGGTGACGTTATGTTAAAACTATCTTAACCACTTAACAACTGTTTGTACCTGTTTTAAACTAACAATAACAATCTTTATTGAAATGCTCATTGTGAAACGTGTGGGCGACATTTATAAAGGATGTGAAACAACATTTGTACATCGTGTGAATGTGTTTGTGTCAAACAGTTAAACTTGTAACATGTGTTGTATAAGTGAGCCGCTAGTGTTTGTTGTGTTTACATCAATGAATCTCTTAACTCAGTGAAGTGAGTTTTGATGGACCACTCGTGTCTGTATTTAGTCTCAGAGTTCTGTCCCCTTTGTTTACCACTGGCAGTAAACAATATCAGACTAAACACTTTAGTGCACGGCACTGACATTACAGTCTGGTGAGACCCTTTGACAGCACGTGTACAACATATAGACACATTGACACAGATATGACACTGGTAGACTGACACATTGACACAGATATGACACTGGTAGACTGACACATTGACACAAATATCACACTGGTAGACTGACATTGACACAGATATGACACTGGTAGACTGACACATTGACACAAATATCACACTGGTAGACTGACACATCGACACATATATGACACTGGTAGACTGACACATTGACACAGATATCACACTGATAGACTGACACATTGACACAAATATCACACTGGTAGACTGACACATTGACACATATATCACACTGGTAGACTGACACATTGACACATATGTCACACTGGTAGACTGACACATGGACGTATATGATGGCACATTAGCAGACACACACACCTCTGTAGCAAACTTGCTGACACTTGTTGTGTAGACAGAGACACGCACCTCGTGCTGTAATAAACTGTAATGACGTCATATGTATAACATCATAAGGTGATGACGTGATGACTGAGAGTAGAAGAGAAGTAACACTAAAAGACAATTGTTGGTGTAAGAAACTGACACACGACTACAGCAGGTGACAGGTATGTCAGTGTCAGTCATCTTCAAGCTGCCAGTCGTCAGGGGAGACAATAACCAGTTGTGATGTACAGCGGGACATGAGGTCAAGTCGGGCAGAGGGAAGGTTGTACCGTGGTAACAACTTAGATCTAGATAATTCACTATCAGGGTCGTGCACACACACGACGACTTTTCTCTCCAGACCACGAACACGATGTCCACGCGCCACCCACACCACGTCACTGCGGGCCGTGGCCACGTCATCGATGTCATCATCCGTCATCACCCGCACTGGGATACCCGCTTCTTGCAGTCCTGTCACCATACCCGACTGATCCCTAACATCACGCCAGTACAACACCAGCACGTCTCTCCATTGTAGACAGGGTGTTGTGCCGCCGCTGGTAGAGGTCAATGTTGTAGATGTTGTTGTGGTTCTTCCTGTCAACATGGATATAAACAATAGCATCATGACGTCATTACGTAAACTCAGAGACACACGTCACTAACACACTTTCTTATTTACAAGACTGTTACTCATCTGTGTGTTATTTATCACACAGGTAAGTGTTTAACTGTAAACAACGTTACACTACACAATACCCACACCTACCTGTAACACCAACACGGAGACTGTGTAGGAAGCTGGCCACCTCACGACCGCACGTCACACAGTCAACTGGAAAGCGACCTGAGTGACCCTCACCTCGGTGATACAGTCGTGTGACTGGCGGGCCGTCTGTGTGGTCGGGTACACCTCGCTCTCTGTACGGGTGGACATAACGGTGTCTAGTGATCCTCGCGTCCTGCTCGACTTCCCTGACGACGGCCGGAGGAGAGCGGAGGGGTCTGGTTAAAAATTCCACTTGCCAGCCGGCGGGTGCTTCTCCATGGAAATAACTTGCCACCCACAGATTGAGACGAGGAACTCGTGTCAGCAGCTTGTCACAGAAAGTCTGAAAGTTCTTGATTCTGTAGCTATCACTGTAACATAGGATGTAGCTACACGCGTTACACTGTGTATTGCTATTAATGTGTGATCTGTTTGTGTATCATGTGTAATATTGTTACCAATGATCTGATAAGTAAGTGATGTCACAATAATGACACGTGATGTCACACAATGTGTGTAACAGCCGATGCTTCAAAACAAATTTATGTTGAAAACACAACACCTCCAACAGGTGTCACAACTGTTGAGCAAGCATCACCTGTTAAGCACCAAATAGTTTTAATCCAGTAAATACAGATAGTATCTACCTGTGTGTCTATCATCACATCACACGCTCTACAACTCACCTAAGCTTATTTCCTGCTTCATCAGCGATGACGTACAACGACCCTCCGCTCGCCGCCTTTGACAAGTCGTTGACGGCCTTCTTCACGTCTTCACCGTCATCAAGATCATACAGCAGGAGGTGAGGCTGACCGGGTGACACACCTGCTGACTGTTGTGTCTTTACTGTCTGCAGCAACAGGTGATACAACATGCTGCACACAGCACGACTCCCACTCCACGTACTGACAACGTAGACGTGGTGACCACACCGCAGCCACTGTATGGCCATCAGCAGCAGCACCACAGTTTTACCTGTACCGGGCGGTCCGGTGACAAAGAGTGTGGGAGGCGCCGTGTGTAGCAGGTGAACTTGCTCCGGGAAGAGTGTGATTACAGCAGTATAGCACTCTCCTGTCCACCACACGGCCTGACCCAGGGTCTTGACACTCACACGTGGAGGACATGTGCATGGCACACTCACTGTTGTCGCCGGACCGCAGAACCTGCAACAAACAAATGTTGCATAACTGAGCTCATCTTACTGATGTGACCATCCCTGTATATTGAGTGATTTATATTATTTATATTATTTACTATAAGTGGTTTGCTACATTCACTAATAATGTTTCCTGTCTTGACGTACTAACGTCTTGTCTGATAGGAAAAAGTAGTTACTACATTCTGTCTCTCTCTCTCTCTCTGTCACTAACGGTCTACTGTCTACTAACAGTTGTACATGTCGCTGTGAAGCATGAATTCTTCTCTCTAACTTTATTCTCCACACCAATAAATACTGTCATCTCCGCGATTTAACACCAAAGGGAATTCTTCTCATTGACTTTATTCTCTTCACCATTAAATACTGTCACCTCCGCAATCTAACACCAACCGGGAAAAAATAGCGGTTGTTAACTTTGTGAAAATAGTTTAGCTGAGTGAATAAACAAACTAACCTGACATTACTGTTACAGATTGTACAGAATCTTTATAAAATATTTACAGTAAAACCTCGATTTCACGTTTCTCACGGGACCGCCATAATAAACGTTACATCAAGTAAACACTTTATTTACTTCAGATGACATCCAGACACGGAGACAGTATGACAGACACCGCATGTCACAATCCTGTGTAAACATATCACGATGTCAAAGTCGAACAGGTGAGCAGCAAGGTTGTGACCGTGTGTAGACAAGACTTGATGTCCTCGTGGGGAGGAACTCATCCAAGGTGGCCTGTCCTGTGAGTTGTGCTGGTGTTTACATCACGTGTCCTGTGAGTTGTGCTGGTGTTTACATCACGTGTCCTGTGAGTTGTGCTGGTGTTTACATCACGTGTCCTGTGAGTTGTGCTGGTGTTTACGTCACGTGTCCTGTGAGTTGTGCTGATGTTTACATCACGTGTCCTGTGAGTTGTGCTCGTGTTTACGTCACGTGTCCTGTGAGTTGTGCTCGTGTTTACATCACGTGTTCCGCACGTGGCACGTGTCCCAACATGTCGCTGCCCCCAGGGGCCTGAAGGCCAACTTCCCTCACGTGACCAGCGCTGTGAGGGCTTCGGACACTTGTTGGTGGTGGACCTGTTGATCCTCAATAGTCGACGTCGTCACTTCCGGCGTCGCCAGAGTCTCCATCCCCGGTGTGTGTTACAACCGCAGCTTCCTCTCATATTTAAAGAGACAGTAAACTCCAAGATTCCAAGCTCTCGTCGCAAGTAACGAAACCGTCCAAGTTGTATTTAGATACACCAGAGGTCACTCTGTCGCAATCATCAATCAGGCTCACATCGCCAGTATCATCACCGCCATGCACGACGTCCAGCACAACTGATTGAACATTGAAACGAGCCTTGGCAATACAGTCCTCATAGTTGACGGCTTAATTGCAGTCCGTGATGGAGCCACAAAGTTCATGACGCTTTAGATGTGAATGTTTATGTCCCAAATAATTCGCATGCCGAGGTCAAGTAGCCTCACAAGGTTCTAAACAATCTTTGTACGATAGAAATGCAAATTCAGGTTGATCTCGTAATACGTATCCCCTGGCATTTTTTCACCGCACTTTCAGTTTTGTCAGGCAACAAAGTAAAAACTAAGCGAGTGTCGCCGGCATTGTAGATATTTCTGTGTAGCCCTGTAAAAGCAGCGGCAGGTCTCAGTCTTCCAGTGACTGACGATGTCGTGAGGAGGTGAAAGTATTACACACGATACCCACACAGTCAGACACACTGAGTATCACTTATGTTCTTCCCTGCACAAGCGGGTAGAAGCCAAATCCTGTAGAGATAAAACACGTTGTCACGCTAGACTAGTGATAGGGATATAGTGTAGGTTTTGCACTTCTGCTCTCTCTCACGAGACGGGCGGACGCGCAGGTAAACTGACGGACAGAAGGCGGAATAGTTAACCTCTGGCGGTGCTGACCGTACGATCAATAAAGGTTAGACAGTGTCACGGCGTCTGACGTAAGAGCAGTCATCGCTACAGGGGTATGTCCGCTAATTAAAAGACCGTTCAGGTCACGACGGACACATCACGTAAGGTCATGACGTAATGCCAGACGCTAGTTGACGCCACTGACGTCACGGCGACCAACATCCGCCCCTTCATTACGACTTAAAGAAGGACAAGATTGTCACAACGCGAGCCAGTGAATGGAAAGCCAGACAATGAGTCGCCGGGATTATGGGATTAAGAAAGTGGAAACCCAAGGCCTTGCGGACCTTGTCTCACACTAGCGGTGATGCGTGATTGGTTGTAGCGGTATGTCATGTGGTATGTCTGACCAATCGACTGCATGCAAGGTTCAAGCCAGCCTTTTAATATTGGGTTTGGACCAAAATTCGAGTCTTTTGGCTACTTGACTGTTGGAGGGTGAGTATCAGAGAGGACTTCGCAACGCAAGTCTTCGCCGCCTCGTGGTCAGCTATCACCTGTCAGACAAGAGATGTGGAGTAGGGACAGGCAAAGAAAGTGTTTGCCGACTCATCAGCCTGAGTGTAAAAAATGAACGACCTCTGTCCCTGCGACCCCACGATCAACTCTTGACAGCGTAGTTGACACGTTGCTCCGGTCACAAGAGTCGGCGCTTATTTCTGTTTGGAGAAACTTCAGGCCTGCTGGTGACGGAAACAAGGTGCACGTGGTGCACGGGAACGATTCGCGTGAGAGCTCGTCCCGACTCTCTTCATCGTACATCTCTCGTCGTGGTGCCGGCCAACAGAAAACCAAAGTTATTGACCATCATTTCTTCTTCGTCGCGTTGGAGAGCTCTCCATACAGCAAGAACCATTGTGCGAAATCGCAAGTGACAGTTGTGTGTGTCCATCAGAGACTAACACCCACACAGCAATTTCGCGTGGGTCAACCTAAGTGGAGTGTGTATGAGAATTGTACGGAGTGAGTGTGCAGTGTTGTAAGTGTGGTAGTTAAGACTTGATTAATTGACTCACTAGGTATCTGGATTAGTATTAAGGAGTAGGTTAACGGGACACCCTAGATAACTAGCCAAGATAGGGATTTAGTTCATTTGCATATTCTTTTTATTCCTTCATTGTTTTGTAAGCTCTCGGTATTTGTTTTTTCTGACTTAATAAGTATTTTTGCTATCACTAAAATTGCGTTGTGTTGTTTGTTGGGGTGTGCGCTATGGGCTCGAGTCGAAAATTAACGTTAATTAGTAATTTAATGAAAGTACATCGCGAACATGATTATGTTGCCGTGGATGGCAGAGTAGTCGAGAGTGTAGTAAAGACCTGACTACGAGGCTCTGCCCATACCACAAGCCTAGACCCCATAGGGTGAGCGACACAACTAAAAAAAAAAAAAAAAGGCCGAAAGTGAGCCGCGGTTGAGGCCACAGAGTAGCGCCCCCTGATTGTCTACATCGTTTTTAAGACTTTGTAATTCTTTTTTTCAATAACAAAGATCGTAATCAGCAGCAGTTCCTGTTTGTATGTTCGTCATATGTGTGTGCTGCACATTAAAGGTCACAATGACATTTTAATGTCACGTGTAGCACGTGTCGTCTTGTGACATCCGGCAATGTTCGTGTAGTCGGACCACCTGGTGATTAGGACCAAACTGATGGCGCGGCAATGTGGTCTCATTAACCGGAATAGACTGTATTTGCTGGTATTTGTTAGTGTATTATGTGGTGCCAGCAAATAAAGCTACATCACAAAAGTCTGCTGGGGAAGGGCTAGCAAAGTTGCTGTGTGCCACCAGGCACATCACTCACCGTAACACCGTCTATAGGGCTACCTTAGATGGTGGTCAAAGCAGAGACAGAGAAAAACAAAATAGTCACGACGGACACTAAATCAACGATTTACATCAAATTCTTTACTGCACTGGTCATGAAACATTTTCACTTCCTCCAGGTAAATACACTATCCAGGCATGTTTCAGTACACAAATAAGATAAATAAGACTTACGTTAGATCAACGCACTGTAAACAGTCATCATCCCAATGTCCTATTGACAGAACTGTGTGACATGACACGATATTAACTTTGTGTTTGTGTGATTGGAATGACCTTTAGAAAAATAGACACGTGTATAGTGTACTGACATGACCTCAGTCTCTCTGTGTCTACACACAATCACTACACCTGTAGACGCTGTCACCTGTAGCCAATGTCACAAGTTGACTTCAAAGCCACAAACCACAAGCTGCCGCCGACACTGTACGTGGCACATGACAAACTCCTCACAACGACTACAACAGTCAACTCACAGGCTACTGGTATGTGGCCGTGGTCACGTGACTACTTCGGTACAACAGACAGAGGTCTGTAATTAACTGTCCTCTAGACACAACACTGGGAGACAAGGGGTTAATGAGTGACTGTAATCAACAGTAAATATTTCAGCCAGTGAGACAGACACTCACCAGGTGGCGGGAGACTAGTAGACAGACATCCTTGTATACTTGACTGTGTGAGACTTGTTCTGTCTGTGTCTTGTGTCTTATAAACATGTGTGTTTACAGCGCGTACACAACAGCTACTTAATAAATAAACAACATAAACAACGGGTAAGTGGCTCAAAGCTCAAGAGTGTTTAGTGACGATGAAGGTGAGATGGAGGAGGTTGTGGGAGGATGTGATGACAGTACACCTGACATCTTGTCATCTCAATATCAATGTCACCACTGACTGTCACCACACGTGCATTTGACATCAAATGTTATTTACACGTCAACACTCGTACAGTGTTAGTTTATGTTGTGATACTCATTGTACACAGTGTATCTTACCGTGCTACTAGTGTCCTGTACACGTGACGTGTCATGTGACTGTCAGGCCCAGACACAGCCACACATCGTGTCCACCATTCGCCGAGTTTCTTTAACACGTGACTACCGACGTCACACGGGGTCTTGGGGTCAGACAACTGATCACAGCACAGACACACACCAGTGATGTCAGCGGGGTCTGTTGTTTTTAGACAGCAACGCAGGTCCTTTGACAGAAATTTGTGATATTAAGAAAACTTTTCGAACAGGTAGGCAAAAAAGCAGGTCACTACAAGTTTTTAACATAAAAGAGATAAAACTATTTATATTTCGGAACAAGCTCTCTGGTCCTGAAGTTTAGATAGTTTGCTTACGTATATTGAAATGTAACTGTACATAAGATGATATTCAACAGGTAAAGATATGTGTATGCATGGATGGGTAAAAGTATAACTAACATACCTGTATATGTATATAATTAATGTTCCTTGGTAAGACAATATACCTGATGATCATATTATACATAAGTTAAAATTCTATGAAACTGTTCATTTGCCTATATATTGCTGTTCAACATGCTTTCTTGTACTGAAAATATTGTAAATATCTCACACCTGTAAATGTAACATTATAGAGATGAGTGTTCAATCACGTCTGCGGAGCCTCCTTGGACATGAATGTGTGACCACGCGCTACACTACTCTGCCGTTTTCGATACAAAAAGAGCCGACTGTTATTTTATTGCTTTACAAACTAAAGCGGATGATGCTGATGTTGGATACTAACGGCAGCATCCCACTGCCAGTCAGCCGGATCAGAGGTCAGCACCGGGTCACCACCACTTAACTGACTCTGTCCCGGCACACGGTCTGACTCCAGGGAATGATGGATGACAATCTCGGAACTCCCATCAAAAATATCAAACGGACGCAACAAGAGCAGGGCCACCAACGTGGTCACAACACATTGTCATGTCAAGCACGACGAGTGCAATGTCATCTTAAGTTGAATTGACATTTCTAATTTCGTACAGTCAATGACCAGCACTGCAAGCGGGCAATCAGCTAGCAGATGTCCTGGAGGTGTATGCACACTTTGCCGACGGATTAGCACACACCTGTCACAATTTCTATACAGTTTTTAACATCGGTGTACATTCCCAGCCAGTACACTCTGACTTTTAACAGTGACATAGTCCGGTCATATCCTTGGTGGCCCATGTGGTCATGCACTAATGTGAGAACATCGGGTCTGAGGGCGCTGGGAGCACGAGTTGTTTTTACCTCACCAGGTGTAGTGTCACTCACTCTTCGCAACAGCAGCTCGTCCTGACAAAACAGTCTTGAGTGTTGTTTTTCTCAGTACGCATGCTTCGTGTTCCTGTGAAGGCGGAGGTAACTTTGGCCAGGCATTAATGATAGCCTTGAGGATACGATCCTCAGCCTGCCGTGTCCTCACTGTAGCGGTTGGAAGGTGGGGAAGCACTCCAATAGAGGGTATAATGTCATCATCAATGGACTGGTTATACGCGTGCACACCACAGCTCACACGCTTCAGAAATCTCTACTGGAATGGGAGTGCCGTTAGAGTCAGAGAGGTACACACCGGAATGAGTACTGTCACATATTGGAAGTGTAGACAATGCATCTACAGGATTCTGACTGCCTGGTCGATACACAACAGTCATGTCAAACTGTGCCAGTTGCGATGCCCATCTCCGTTCCACTGCTCCCAGCTTTGCAGTCTGGTAATGGGCAAGCGCGTTGTTGTCGGTGTACACGACGAACTGTGCATCTAGCAGGTAATGTCTGAACTTGTCAGTCACCGCCCACTTCATCGCAAGAAATTCTAACTTCATGCTGCTGTAATTGCTGTCATTTCGCTCTGTGGGGCTCAGACGTCGGTTGGCATAGGAAATACCCCGCTTTCTGCCCACCTGTACCTGCGACAGAATGGCATCGAGTCTCTCGTTGCTGGCATCGGTCTCTACAATGAAGGGCTGTGTGCAGTCAGTGTACCCTAGCACTGGTGCACCTGACAACACCGACTTAAGGGTGTCAAACGCAGCCTGGTGGACATTTTGCTGTGATATCATTCTGTCTCTTTTTCTTTTCTTGCGTAGCCTGCGTCATCAGGTCATGTAATGCGCCAGCTATCTTGGTGAACCCCTTGATAAATCGCAAGTAGTAGCTGGCAAATCCCAGGAAGCTGCGTAACTCCGTGACAGTCTTTGGCACCGGCCACTTCTAAATTATTTTCACCTTACCCGTTTCACAGCTGACATCTTCAGTGGAAATGGTGTGTTCCAGGAAGGTCACCTCTCGCCGGAGGATATTGGCACTTATCCAGCCAGTTTTTAACCCAGTCTCCGTGATGCGCCCCAAGAGCCGTTCGAGATGTGCTAAGTGTTCATCGAACGTCTTGGAGTATACCAAAAGATCGTCTAGGTACACAGGAAGGACCGAAATTAAAAAGTCCGACATGGTGGTCTGCATTAACCTCTGGAAAGTGGCTGGTGTGGACGTCAGACCCATTGGCTTCCTGGTATACTCAAATAGTCCCATGGGTGTCACGAATGCGGTTTTGTGTCTGTCGTCTGGGTGCATCGCTATCTGGTGATATGCTCGTCACGGTGGCCATTAAAAATGCAGGTTCGTGCGTGTTGCCAGCGGCCCTAGCCAGTCCTTTTGTTGACATTGTCCTCTCAAGATGAGCTTCATGCACGGCTGCCTGTACTGCCTGCGCCACATCTACGGTAGAGTCCATTATCCTATCAAGGACGTTCTTCCCTAGTAGAAGCGACACGCGCCTCCAGCGCTCACTTGTGCCCACATCGACCAGGTCCTTGACCACCAGGACACGAACGTCCTCAGACACTGGCCGAAAACATGTCCACCACCGCCACTCCTGAGTATGGTACCTCTGCTCCGCCGGTCCCTCGCAAGGAGATAGGGAGATGTTTTAGCTGTAAGTCCTGTATGTGCCCTCGTGCCCACTCGTCAGTAACCGTCGTTACCTCACTGCCGGTGTCGAGCAACGCCATCGCTCAACTGCCATGAATGACAACCTCCGCCGTCGGACACTTTCCAGTCAGGCCAGCTACACTTTATTTCCCTGTCATCCTGTTATGGACGACGGGGGCAGTCACTTTCCCTGACCGGTTGGGCTGCAGTCCTCCGAGATGATGTTAATCGCAGCCGCTTCGACGCTTTGCGCCGCCTTCTACCTCGCTGTTTGGGGGAGGGCAGGCCCGCTGACCGTCTAGTTGTCTCGCTTACTGTCGTCGCAAATATTTTTGTTGTGTTGGCAATCAGCCTCCCGGTGCCCCTCTCGTTCGCACCAATAGCACACAAGTGCCGCCGGTCGTGTGGTGCGGGTGGAGGGACATTACTTTGTTGTGCACTGTGAGGCTGGGAGGCCGCCTCCATTTACAACTGTCTGATTCGTGCGGTTAGGCGATCTATTTCATCCTCCCTGTCATCATTGCCCTCCTCTCTCTCTACACGCCGTGCGGTCTTTAGAAGGTCGGCAACAGAAGAGGACTCGTGGTCAGCCAGATGTCTGGACGTTTCGCTTCGAACATGGCTATTTTTAGCCCTTAACAAACTGGCCGTTCGCTTTCGCCTGCAAATTCTGGAGCGTCGCGGCGTATTCGTCGACCGCCTCATCACGTCGCTGTCGGCAATTGTAGAAACTGGCAATGATGTCAACATCTTTCCGTTCGCCCTACGCCTCCACTAGGACACCCAAGATCTTTCTCGGCGTATCTATTGCGACATGCGGGAGCATCAACACTCGACGTCTGGCAGGTCCCTCCAGCGAGCTCAAGATGTAACCACAAGCCGCATTCTGAGGCATCGGGTTTATGGCGAGAGCTAACTCGACCTCTCTTTCAATCTCGTCGACACTCGTTGGTCCACCGGCAAACTACTGAAAGCGGAATAACTAGTATGGTCGTAGAGCCCCTGCTGTGCTGTCGTCCTCTGCAAACATTGTGCACCTCTCTGCTGACACTCATCCTGGTCTCAGCGCCAAAGATGGATTCGAGTGTTGGTGGGGGGGGGGGGGGGGG
>SRHC01002592.1:23233-44967 GCA_004794325.1 Pomacea maculata | reverse complement strand
TTAGACCTATTATATAGATATTAAATTTATTATATTATTATTTTTAGCGACTTTCGTTCCAGTTTAGATAGCAGTGACCACGACTAATATTTTACAATTCGCTCTGCCTCCACTCGTTCCTATGCTTTCTCTATTCCTTGTTTGATTATGAGATAATCACATCATTATCCTAATACTGTTTTCAGTTTAGCAGAGTGAAACAGCGCAGATACTTAAGGAACATTTCGTTAATTAAATCTTTTGTTTAACGTTAAGGTTACTTGAATGTGTACACTTTAAGAACTATAGTTCATGTCTTTGTTGTTTTGAGATTATTGAAGCATTTTTTATCTCTTTGTGAACAAAAACAATAGTTTATGTGGTGTTAATCTTGACTTCAAACATTGATTTGACCGCAGCAAGATAACGTTTAACATTATTTCCGGTTCGTCTGGTGTGTCGAAAGGATATGCTGCTATTGTTTTTATATAAACATGTACATTCAATACAGTATTCCATCTTGACTAAACTCTAATAAAAACAATAAACTGAGAAAATTTAGAGGAGGGATCAGAATCAAACTGAAAAGGAAAGAGTTTCGACATCATTACCAGCCATCATCCCGTCCAATGCGTGCTCCTTTTATGATTAACAGGACGAACTATCTGCACTGATTAAATTCGATGGGGACTACCTACGTTGTGAACTCTTCTGTCTCACTGGCTAACAGAAGAGGTAACTTTCAACCGAGAAGGATAAACAACGATTCGAGCAAAGAGAAATGCACAGGCAACAAATAAGCATCTAGGGGGAGGCCTGTGTATACTTATGAGTGAGAAATGAGCTACAAACCCCACAATGCAGGAACAGAATAGTACTCACCACAATGAGGTTTTGACAGTGTCTTTCAGGCCTCACTATTTACCCTTTGAACTCGGCAAATCACTGATACTAACCTATGTCCCGGCACAGACTTCAACCTCGCGGACACATGCAATCGAACGGCGACGAGATCAGTTGACCAGCCAGTATTTTTTCTTTGGGATTCCAACCATGTCTGTAAGATGCTTCCCTGTCTCCATCAATAAGTCACGTGTCCCACCCGTATGTATGTGGTTAGGTTTGTGAGCAAAAGAAAAAAATTCTTAGATTTTTTGGACAATAAAGTTTGATTTATTTTGATTTTTAGTGTAGGGTCCAATTATAGCACACGGTTGTTATTTAAATATGTGTATGTGTTTATTTTTAAATTATGTATTTATTTAAATGCACTTTAAGAACATTTAAAAGTATAGTACACAGTTACTGACAGTAAAACATTTTAAGTTTCTAGCATAGAAATAACGTGTTTTTCTTTTAACATTCACTTTAAACTTGAAATAAAAATGTCGTTGCTATTGGCAGTAGAATAATTATATTTATCTACGATAATAAGTTACAGAACTGCAGTTACGTTCTTTGGTTTCTAGTAACAGCATCTATAGTATAGTTTATCAAAGGGTATATCCTTACTATGGTGGTACATTCTAATCCCGATAGCCACTCGGAGGATGTCTAACGACTAGCATGATTGATTGCTTCTTGAGTATTATTTTACTCAACAAAGTCTAATAATCAAACAAAATCAGAAACAGCGTATTTTGTAGAACATAGCAGTAGTTGTATCGTTCATAGTTTGACATTAACTTACTGTGAGTACATAACGATATATTTTAAATAATCTACGTTTTTACAGATAGGGTTATTGTATGATGCAATTCTAAATGTTCTATGACAGCACAATTCGAATATAAATATAAAAGCTAAATAATGTTTTATTTTATATTCGATGAATGATACTTATAGCTTACCCTGTACTAGATAGTCCCATTAAGGAATCATTTTAGGCTACAAACAAGTCTTTAATTCATTATTGTTAGTTAAATACAACGATCAGACCTAAAAATAAGTCCCCTTTTTACTGAATCTCTAACAAACTTGAACTTTAAAGATCAACTATCCAAAAATTACACAATTTCACATCAGAGCAAAACTAACACGGTTTAATTGTATCAAATTTCTTTCAAAATTTGCTTATGTAATATCACAGAAAGGACAGTTTTCAGCACGAAATACGAATCATTTTTTGTGACTGAAGTCATTCAGGTTATTTTTTTCTACTACAACGGTTGAACATTTGTTGCAAATGTTTCCTAAACCTAAAAGAACGAGAAAAATATATAAAGAAATGAACGCAGCTGTTCATTCCTGGAAACATGTTTCCAAGTTTAGTCCAAGCGACGAAGTAACTCTGTGAGAAAGCTGTAGCATCATCGACGAAAACTAAGATAAATGTTTCCCGAGCAATGAACGGCATCATGGTTCCGATGTAGACGCAGGCAACTATCACCAACATCCCCGTCAACGACCTTTGACGCTTGGAACTCTCATCATTGACAGAACATGTCTTCCGTCGCCAATTCCACGCACCTTTCAGTTTAATTACAGTGACCACCGTTGCCACCGTAACAATTATTACCATAACACATGGAAATACTAATCCTATCAAATTATTTTTAAAAATCGTAATAAACCTTCGATTGTCTTTATAGAACTGGGTTTGCAAAGCGACTCTACTCCTCTTTCCATTAATAATGATGACATCACTGTAATAAGCTAGGGGCATGACCACTTGACTGAGTTGAAGCAGTACAAATGCCACAAAGATTGTCATTCCCATGGCACGAGTACTGATTAGTGTTGAAGCTTGGAGCGGAAACATTGTACAGACACATCGTTCCACCGCAATCACCATGGTGATGAAGAAAGATGTTGATCGAAGGCCAAAAGCCACTGCCGCTAGAGGTATGCCTGCTTTGTTGTAGAAGGTCTGAAAGATCGATTCGTTCCCCCATTCGATAAAGTAGGTCAACGGATGTATCATAAAAACTGACACGAGGTAGGCACAGTCTGCTAGTGCCAGGGAGAAGAGACAAAGGTTCATTCGATCTCGAAGACTTTGACTCCAGAACACCGCGCAGTTGATGGCGTTTCCTGGGATACCGATAACACACATCAATGATGGCAGGCCGACAGATAACGCGAAATCTAATAATGTGTTTGTGTCTAGTTCTGTATTATTATATTGTAAAATTCCAGCTGTCTGTCCGGGTTGCGTTGCATTAACAAATTCTTTCATTCTCGGCGAAAAAAAGAAAGTTTTTGAGTGTGGTTTCCATAGACTTTGTAATATGCGTGAAGCGTTCAAAAACTGGAGAATCGATGGATTTGATTTCGCACAATCTGGATAAGCATTGGAAAACTTCAATAAGTTCTGGAAAAATTCCGACACAACTATGGGAAGAGGTGAAGCTGATTCTTCAGGTCTCAGTGCGTTCGTAAGATCTTGGTCAACGTATTAGTTTTTTTCTGACAAAGGAACTACTGACTGACAGATAAGATAGAAGTTATTTTCTGTAAGATGTTTAGTGCTGAATGAGTATGATACAAGTCGAGCGAACTATAAGATGCATAATCCTTACTCACAATACTGTGAGTAGTGACCTGTGTGTCTATACGTACTCAGCGTATGAATCGAAAGACACAGACTTTCCACTGTGTTTTATAATGATTATTAGTTCAAGGGACTGTGCTTTGCTCATGTTATTTATGGTTTTAAAAAATCAACTGTTATTATCTCGTTTATACTACCCCAAAAGTTTTACTCGGTAAAAAGAAAAAATAGCATACAACATAGTTTAAAAATCGTTTACCTGACTAGGATTAAAGAACAGAATTTGGATAAAGTTTTTTTCTTGTCATTTTTCTCTCATTTCCTCTAAAATTCAAAGAAAATATCTGCACTACCCAATTAAACTTTGCTGTATTTTCTCTATTATCTTTTATGCTTTCTTTCGTGTGTTCTTAAGACAAGTAAAACACATAAGAATATAAAGTATATTTTTATATTATCCAGTCACTATAGCGTACAGAGAGAAAAACCCATAAAACGTGACAGCATCTTGTCAAGAGCATTTATTTTATTGTCGTTGAAATATGTACACAATCCCTGCCCTTTTCCCACTTTCTCAAGAAGAGGTTTTCTGTAACTGAAGTTTGCAGTACAATCGATGTGCACCATAATAAAATACGTATTTCGTGCTGTTATGCTGTAATATCATGTTTCCATTTAACAATTATTATTTGTGTTTTTATTTCTTGTTTTCAGAAACGAAACCACTACACACATACACTGATTTTCTCTGACATAGACAACACACACACACACACACACAAGGTCTCGCGCGCGTACGCACATTGTCATAGTTGCACACACAATTCTATGCATTCTTTCAAATACATACACCTTTGTTTTTCGATCCATCACGTATTAATTGTATGAGAAAATATCTTTTCTTTCAGCCACATCAACAGAAAAAGAGTTTTATAAAATGATTTCAAAACTCGATTGGATTTAATTTCTCTATTTCCCTGACTTTTTAGCTGTTAATAACATGTGCAAACCCTTTTGACAATTTCAACCTTGTGTGTGTGTGCGCGCGCGCCCGCTCGTGCACGCGCTAAAGTGGCTTTCGGTGACCACCATGGAATATCCTGCAATAAATGTTAGATTACCGGGAAAATAAGCCGCATTTATACTTATACATATCACTTTTTTGATGGCCATGTCGGTCAACGTAAAGGCAAAATAAAGGCATGTGTATCGTTTTCGGCATGATGAGGATGTGTGCTTCAGCCGCTGATCTTCATGCTTCAATTGTAAGCGGCTTTGCTTTGAAAATGTGAACAAATAAGAATGTAACAACGCTAGCAGTTAACATTTGAACATGGAACTTAACATTTGAACATAGAGCCTATAGAGAAATAATCAAACTAAAAAATCAGGTAAACAACCAAAGGGTCAAAACTTTGTAAAAAAAAATATAAATAAATAAATAAAAAGTCACTGCTTTTAATCCGAAATTTACGGTAATTCTGTTTATTTTCTTGGTCTATATACATTCGTAATAACTCCTCTGCGCTCCTACCGCATACAACACCGCTACACTGGCACATAAGTCGCCCTTTTTTCTTGGCATACGGGTCCTCAGGTTCGTCAACAAGCCACCTAGACCCTAACTGAAGGGGTTTGTTCCTCCACACATCAGATAAAAACTTACGTTTACATTTATGTCCGAAAATATCTAATAGTAAAGGACGTTAGTCGATGGTACTTTTCCTTACAAGTATTTTGAAAGCATTCTCACTAAAAGCGGTAATAGGAAGTATAATTAGTATTCTGGTATTTCTGTCATGACAAGTGCAAAAACAAAATAAGTAGGAGTGCTTAAATATCTTTGGAGAGAGAAATGCGCCCGCATTCCACATAACAACACACACGCGTTTTTCTCTTACTAAAAAACAATAATTATACATTTTAAAGAAACTTAATCCTATCTATCTATCCTCCTCCTCCTCCTCCTCCTCCTCCTCCTCCTCCTCCTCATCATCATCATCATCATCATCATCATCATCATCCACAGAGAGGATGAATGTAATATTAGATCAGCTGTTACCCCGATGCCAACATTCTGCACAGTTCTATAAGAGTTACGAACAGATTACAGAGTATAAAAGGAGAAATAACTGTGCAGCTAGGAAACAATCGACAAAGAAGACAAAAAGAGAAACCATGGAACAAACAGTAAGGATGGATGGTGTAATAAATCTGTAGAGAAAGACAAACAGCAAGACTAGTCAATGAACTATACTCACAAATATTCACATCTATGTTGATTGGTGTAAAAAGAAATGTTCGTGTATCAAATGTGTTCTTTATGGACGTTCAAATGATGGTGGGAATATGGCTATTCAAGAGAAAAGAATTCTGCGCAGGATAAGAAAAAATAATCCAACAGGACAACATCTTTTCACACTTTTAGGTCTCAGTCTCTACCCTCTCTAAGTGGTTCCAACATTTTTCACTCTCCAGGCAGGATACGACGGCTCAATGGCGGTATCACCGCAATAGTTTA
The DNA here is from genome assembly GCA_004794325.1 of Pomacea maculata. Classification (NCBI taxonomy): domain Eukaryota; kingdom Metazoa; phylum Mollusca; class Gastropoda; order Architaenioglossa; family Ampullariidae; genus Pomacea; species Pomacea maculata. The sequence goes on along the minus strand of SRHC01002592.1, from coordinate 38,974 downwards.
TGTAGGCAAATGATTTTATTCTCTTTGTTTACGAATAGGTAGCAGACGCTGTCACAGAAATAACTTTTTTAGTACTTTACAAGAAAATCGTTCTTTTTCCATCTGTCTTTTCTAACTTCCTAATGATCCCTTACAGTAAGTTATAAACAAATTTGACACCTCACTAATATGCATCCTGACCATCTGTTGGACATCATTCACGCCAATTCCGAGTAGTAGTACCAATAAAATACTTTTTCTTTCAAAAATGGGCAATTCAAAAAAATTAAAGCTATTACTACAAAGCTTCTAAAACATTTTCTTGCGAGCACGAATCATGTGTTTACAGTGGTCCTTAAAACGAGTAGAGCGACTATAATAGATTAAAAAGTGAACACAATTATTTACTTGTGAAAACCAGTTTGAAAACGAGGTAAGTATATTTAAAAAGTCGCTGTTAAACAAGGAACTTCCCAGACTGTAGCACACGAAAAGAACTGTTTCCTGAACTACCAAAGGCAGCATGGTGACGATGTAGACGCAGGCCGCTATTATCAACATTACTGTCAACGCCCTCTGGCGGCTTAAATTGTCATTATCGACAGAACTTGTCTTTTCCCGCCATTTAAAGGCGGCTTTTAGTTTTATTACAGTAATTGCCGTCGATGCGGAAACAATTAGAAAAGCACCAACAGGAAACGCGACTCCCATCAAAGTGTTTGTGAACAGAAGAACAAATGTCGGATGGTCATCAAAGAACTGTGTGGTCATAATAACTCGTGTCTTCTGTCCTTCAATAATAAGCTTAGCGCCGTAAAACGAAAGAGAAAAGAAAACGTAAGAAACCTGAAAAAAGATGAAAATCATGATGATGAGCGTTCCCATGGCTCGTGAACTGATGAGAGTAGAAGCTCGGAGAGGGAACACTACACACACACATCGTTCTACCGCGATCACCATGGTGATGAAACATGATGACGATCTAAAACCATACGCGATACCTGCCACAGGAATGTACATCTCATGAAAGAACTTGTCAAAGGACGACTCGTCCCACCACTCGATGACATACCCCACGGGAAGCAATATCAACATGCAGGTGAGGAAGGCGCAGTCCACGAGAGACAATGAAAACAGACAGACGTTCATTCGATCTCTCAGACCCTGACTCCAGAACACCAGGCAGTTGACAACATTTCCCGGGATACCAATTAGACACACCGGTGTGGTGAGACCAACAAATATAATTATGTCTATTAAACTGCGAATGCTTAGGTTGGTGTCATATTCCGCGAACTTAGTCGTTAGCGAAAACGACTCATTCATAATTTGCCGACTTTAAGACAAAGAATAAACAAACATTGTAGGTGTAAGATTTGTGAAAAAAACAGACTACCTTTACATGTAGACTTTATGAAATGAAATAAGCATCTAACTCACTCAAGAGGCTATTTGCTTTATAGCAAGGTCTTCTGACCAACCGTCCCAAAGATAAGTATAAGCCAAACATTTGATGACATTTATCATGTTGGCTGTCATCGAGTTTCACGATTTCATTTTAAGAATAATTGGTAGAAGGCTAAAGCTCCCATAAATCAAAATAAAATAAGAAAATTACTGCAATCATTTATATTTAAAAATAAATAATGCATCCATTATGTACAGCCTACAGCTAAATTCATCAACAGATTATTCCAATCACAAAGCGGCGCAGTGTTAACTTTTCTTTAAATTAAGCAGCAGTAGAATACTTAGAAAAAGAATATATTTTCCACAAAATGATTATTGCATAAATATTTTTGTGTTTGTATTTAAATCAAAAGTTGTTCTTAAGCTTTGTAAATGCATTTTGTGTGTTGATGTACTATTTTTGGGGGGCGTTAAATTGCATGTGCGCATTCACCGATGTACAGTCATAATCGAAATTAATAATAATGAGTTGGAAATATGTAGCCCTTCATGCGTGAGCGAAATTGCAATTAGTTTACTTTAAAAGAAATATTTTCCTTAGGTGACAACGTTTTGAAACATTAGTGCATCTTGTAATTATCAAACCTTACTTTGTCAATAGTTTCCTATACAATTTCTTTCAGTTTGCAACTACATTCCTTGTAAAAAGCAAATTGTTGTGTTTTCGAGCAATTTCTTCTGGTGGGCACCTTGCACACCAGTGTGTGTGTGTGTGAGAGACAGCAGTTATGTCGGATCGAGAAAGAAAGAGATGTTACAGTAATTTTAAAGATATTTTGATACAAAGATTGTAATCTAGAACAGTGGTTCTCAAAGTGTGGTCCGCGGACCACTAGTGGTCCGCACTAGTGGTCCGCGGGCATAAGTCGGGTGGTCCGCGGCTGACAGTCGTCATATATGGCAAAGTGATGTTTAAATCACCAGGTAGGCTTGTAGAAAACCTCAGTTAAGTTTGTGTCGGACACCCAACCGTTAGCTGGTCAAGTTACCACCGCACCCGATAATGGCCTGAAAGGATGGTCAAGGCAGGCGGCCATCAATTTTCAACAGTGACGCGTGACACGCCCACCTGAGCAGGACGGCTCTGTTAAAGATTTTTAGTATGTGCCAGCTTCCCTGAATCGGTCAAACATGAAAGGGGACCAGGCGGGCAAAGACAACTCCCCTCTAGTAAGAAAGGCTGGCCACTTTCCCAATCTGCGTGCTGGCGAGAAGACCTCTTTCCAAGTATTATTTCTCAGTATTTTCAAGCCGAAGGGTTATTATGGATCGCTGGCTAAAATCAGGGACCTTGAAACGTAAATCCCCCGATGCTGGTGACTGTGAACGTGCAAACAAGATGCAGAAGGGAGGAAAAGATGCAACTGATGTCATTTGTGATCCCAATCAACCACTCTGTTCTACTGATAGGCTTACGAGCTGCAAAGCGCAAGAAATTAGCCAAGAAGTGGAAGATGCACCTGACGTGATATTTTCAACTTCTGCTCAAGATAATAGCAACAAAGACAGCATCATACAAGCTGTGAAGAACAGAAGTGGTACACACATGAAGTGGCGACATTCCAGCATTGAAAACAACCCAAAACAAGTGAAAAGAAAATATAGCACCGATTATTTGACCATGGGATTTTTTTGGACGGGTGATAAAGAGGTACCTAATCCGCAATGTGTTTTATGCTGTGAAATTCTGGCCAATGGAGCAATGAAACCCTCCAAACTGAAGCGTCATTTTGAATCCAAGCACTTCCAATATGCTGATAAGCCTCTGGAGTTTTTTGAGAATAAATGCAAAGAGCTGCAACAAAATAAGGGAATGCTGCACCTTTTTGCTTCTGGCGATGAAAACGCTAAGGCTACAGAGGCATCCTACAGAGTTTCGCTGTTGATAGCAAAGACCGGCAAAGACCACACTGTTGCAGAGAACTTAATCAAACCTGCTGCCAGACTAATGACAGAAATCATGCTTGGCGAAAAGGCGACAAATGTTATCAACAAAGTCTCTCTTTCAAACGACACAGTGAAACGTCGAATAACAGCCATGGCTGACAGTGTGCAATGGCAGCTGCTATCAAGACATGTCAAAGTCAGTACTTGGCGCTTCAGCTTGATGAGTCTACTGACATAGCCAACGAAGCAAACCTGTTGGCATGTGTCAGGTATGAATACCAAGGCGCTGTTCATGATGACTTTCTCTTCTGCAAGTCTGTACCGACCAATACAACTGGAGAGGACATTTTCAAGATTGTGAACAATTACATTGTGAGTAACAAAGTTGACTGGCGGCGATGTGTCGGTGTGAGTACTGATGGTGCTGCGTCAATGACGGGAAAGATCAAAGGGTTGACTGCACGTATCAAAACAGTTGCTCCACTGGCAGTAGCAACGCACTGTTGCATTCATCGAGAACAACTCGCAACAAAAAAAATGCCCGTCGATCTTAAAAGAGTAATGGAAGAATCAATAAAAATTATAAACTTCATCAAAGGGCGCCCTTTGAACGCGCGGATTTTTAAAGCTTTATGTGAAGAGATGGGAAGTCTGATAGTTTAAATCTTTTTTTTTTTTTAGTGTAAAGCTAAGGGTGGAAATATTGTGTACCCGTATCCTAAACTGAAGTGCAGAATAGGTGCAAAAGTTATGAGCAGATACTAAAACTTTTCTCAAACAGCAAAGTCGGCAAACATTTTCTTGACAACGCTATCAACAGGTTTCCAAGTGAGTTTATTGTAAATACAATGTCTACTTTTGTTACGACCACGCCTACCATTTTCTTTCCTTAAATCTGCAATCATTTGTTTTGATTTCTTGACCTTTAGCTCTAAATAATTCACCTCACACCAGGTAATACAATGTTCAATCTCCTGTCTACAGGAGTCATCATCGTTCAGACTCGGTCCTCTTAGTCCAGTCTTGTCTGCAAATGTAACAAGAGGGAAGTCATCGCTGCTGTGGTCAGCACTAGAAAAGGGATGTTAATCGAGTACCAGGGTATAGTGCGATGTGCGGATGTTTGATGAATCTTTGTTCAAACTAAAATGATTTTTCCCCAATACACTAACACCATGCACTCTCAAAATGTAACAAACATAAAATACAGGAAAATTTTCAACATAAATATTATTTATTTTACAGACATACAAAACCGCGTCTCACTTTTTTAAAGATAAAATTCTTTCACTACTGTCAATATGAAGCCTCTACAGTCAGGACTAGAACTCCAATATTATAGGTTACAGACACACCAGTCTCTCCCAGGCTGCTCCGTGTCTCGATGTCCAGCAAGATCCGGCAGACCATTGAAAAGTACAAACGGATAAAAAAGCAAAGACGACGAAAAATATATTCTCTTTAAAATCTAATAGCCATTCAGATTTCATGTCATTATACTACTGATATTTGTTACCAGAATTAATAATTTCCTAATAAATAACAACTTACCGAAATACTCGAAACTAAACCGACACAGTTTTATCTGAACACGTTTCACGTCATTAATTACTCTTGTCTTAACAAATCTGGTCAAAACTTTACATTCCAATGTCAACAGCACAGTGGGTAAGGATGTAGGTACCTTGACAGACACCTGCTGTGTAGTGAAGAAAGCTCCAGCTTGTATGTCTAGTAGTTCCATGTTGGTTAAAGAGCTCAATGACTGCGAATACCCTGTTATACCCTAAATTTTCCAATAAGATTTTATAATCTCCCGCCTGCCAGTCTCTGCATAGTAAGAGACTTATTATATATACATGTATTACATTTATTATATTATTATTTTTAGCGACTTTCGTTCCAGTTTAGATGGCAGTGACCACGACTAATATTTTACAATCCGCTCTGACTCCACTCGTTCCTATGCTTTTTCTTTTTCCTTGTTTGATTATGAGATAATCACATCATTATCCTAATACTGTTTTCAATTTGGCAGAGTGAAACAGCGCAGATAGTTAAGGCACATTTCCTTAATTAAATCTGTTCTTTAAAGTTACGGTTACTTCAATGTGTACATTATAAGAACTATAGTTCATGTCTTTGTTGTTTTGATATTATTGAAGCAGTTTTTATGTCTTTGTGAACACAAACAATAGTCTATGTGGTGTTATCTTGACTTCAAACATTGTTTTTACCGCAGCAAGATAGCGTTCAACATTATTGCCGGTTCGTCTGGTGTGTAGAAAGGATATTGAGCTATTGTTTTTATATAAACACGTACATCCAATACAGTATTCCATCTTGACTAAACTCTAATAAAAAACAATAAACTGAGAAAATTTAGAGGAGGGATCAGAAACAAACTGAGGAGGAAAGAGTTTCGACATCATTACCTGCCATCATCCCGTCCAATGCGCGCTCCTTTTATAACAAACAGGACGAACTATCTGCACTGATTAAATTGGGTGGGGACTACCCACGTTGTGATCTCTTCTGTCTTACTCAAACATGGCTAACAGAAGAGGTAACTGTCAACCTAGAAGGATAAACAACGATTCGATCAGAGAGAAATGCACAGGCAATGAATAAGCATCTATGGGGAGGCCTGTGTATACTTATGAGTGAGAAATGAGCCACAAACCACACAATGCTGGAGCGGAATAGTACTCACCACAATCAGATTTTGACAGTGTCTTTCAGACCTCACTATTTACCCTTTGAACTCGGCAAATCACTGATACTAACCTATGTGCCCTGCACAGACTTCAACCTCGCGGACACATGCAATCGAGCGGCGACGAGATCAGTTGACCAGCCAGTATTTTTTCTTTGGGATTCCAATCGTCGTAATGTCTGTAAGATGCTTCCCTGTCTCCATCAATACGTCACGTGGCCCACCCGTATATACGTGGTTAGGTTTGTGAGCAAAAGAAAACATTCTTCGATTTTTTGGAGAATAAAGTTTGATTTATTTTGATTTGTAGTGTAGGGTCTAATTATAGAGCACGGAGGTTGGATTAATTCATTCCACCATGTATTTATTTAATGCACTTTAAGAATATATAAAAGTTTAGTATACAGTTACTGACCGTAGAAAATTTTAAGCTCCCAGCAGAGAAATTACGTATTTTTCTTTTAACATGTACTTTAAACGTGAGATAAAAATGTCGTTGCTACTGGCAGTAGAATAATTATATTTATCTACAGTTATAAGTTACAGAACTGCAGTGACATGCTTTGGTCCCTTGTAACAGCATATATAATATAGTTTATCAAAAGGTATATCTTTACTATGGTGGTACGTTCTAATCCCGATAGCCACTCGACTAGCATGATTGATTGCTTCTTGAGTATTATTTTACTCAACAAAGTCTAATAATCAAAACAAAATCAGAAACAACGTACTTTGTAGAACATAACAGTAGTTGTATTGTTCACAGTATTTCATCAGCTTACTGTGAGTACATTATGGTATATTCTAAATAACTGACGTTTTTACAGATATGTTTACTGTTTCATACAATTCGAAAGGTTCTACAACAGCACAACTCGGATATAAATATAAAAGCTAAATAATGTTTTATTTTATATTCGATAGATGCTACTTACAGCTTATCCCGTACTAGATAGTCCCAGTAAGGAATCATTTTAGGCTACCAAAAAGTCCTTAATACATTATTGTTAGCTAACTACAGCGATTAGGCCTGAAAATAAGCCCTCTTCCTATTGCATCTCTAAAAAACTTTAACTTTGAAGATCAACTATCCAAAAATTACATAATTTCACAACAGAGCATTAAAACTAACACGGTTTAATGGTATCAAATTAATTTGCTTACGCTATATCACAGAAAGGACAGTTTTCAACACGAAATACGATATCATTTTTGTGACTGAAATCATTCAGGTTATTATTTTCTACTACAACGGTTGAACATTTGTTGCAAATGTTTCCTAAACCTAAAGGAACGAGAAAAATATATAAAGAAGTGAACGCAGCTGTTCATTCCTGGAAACATGTTTCCAAGTTTAGTCCAAGCGAGGAAGAAGTAACTCTGTGAGAAAAATATAGCATCATCGACGAAAAGTAATATAAATGTTTCCCGCGCAATGAACGGCATCATGGTTCCGATGTAGACGCAGGCAACTATCACCAACATTCCCGTCAACGAACTTTGACGCTTGGAACTCTCGTCATTGACAGAACATGTCTTCCGTCGCCAATTCCACGCACCTTTCAGTTTAATTACAGTGACCACCGTTGCCACCGTAACAATTATTACCATAACACATGGAAATACCAATCCTATCAAATTATTTTTAAAAATAGTAATAAACCTTTGATTGTCTTTATAGAACTGGGTCTGCAAAGCGACTCTACTCCTCTTTCCATTAATAATGATGACATCACAGTAATGAGCTAGGGGCATGATCACTTGACTGAGTTGAAGCAGTACAAATGCCACAAAGATTGTGATTCCCATGGCACGAGTACTGATTAGTGTTGAAGCTTGGAGCGGAAACATTGTACAGACACATCGTTCCACCGCAATCACCATGGTGATGAAGAAAGATGTTGATCGAAGGCCAAAAGCCACTGCCGCTAGAGGTATGCCTGCTTTGTTGTAGAAGGTCTGAAAGATCGATTCGTTCCCCCATTCGATAAAGTAGGTCAACGGATGTATCATAAAAACTGACACGAGGTAGGCACAGTCTGCTAGTGCCAGTGAGAAGAGGCAAAGGTTCATTCGATCTCGAAGACTTTGACTCCAGAACACCGCGCAGTTGATGGCGTTTCCTGGGATACCGATAACACACATCAATGATGGCAGGCCGACAGATAACGCGAAATCTAATAATGTGTTTGTGTCCAGTTCCGTATTATTATATTGTAAAATTCCATCTGTCAATCCGGGTGTGGTCACATTCACGAATTCTTTCATTCTCGGTAAAAAAAGTAAAGTTTTTTAGTGTGGTTTTCATACACTTTGTAATATACCTGAAACGTTCAAAAGCTGGAGAATCGATGGATTTGATTTCGCACAATCTGGATGAGCACTGGGAAACTTGAATAAATTCTGGAAAAATTCCGATACAACTATGGGAAGAGAAGTCGCATAAGAAGGTGATTGAAAAGGTCTCCGTGCGTTCCTAGGATCTTGATCACCGTATTAGGTTTTTTCTGACAAAGGAACTACTGACTGACAGAGAGGATAGAAGTTATTTTCTGTAAGATGTTTAGTGCTGAATGAGTATGATACAAGTGGAGCGAACTATAAGATGCATAACCCTTACTCACAGTACTGTGAGTAGTGACCTGTGTGTCTATACGTACTCAGCGTATGAATCGAAAGACAAAGACTTTTCACTGTGTTTTATAATGATTATTAGTTCAAGGGACTGTGCTTTGCTCATGTTATTTATGGTTTTAAAAAATCAACTGTTATTATCTCGTTTATACAACCCCAAAAGTTTTACTCGGTAAAATGAAAAAAATAGCATACAACATAGTTTAAAAATCGTTTACCTGACTAGGATTACAAAACGGAATTTGGATAAAGTTTTTTTCTTGTCATTTTTCTCTCATTTCCTCTAAAATTCAAAGAAAATATCTGCACTACCCAATTAAACTTTGCTGTATTTACTCTATTATCTTTTTTGGTTACTTTCGTGTGTTCTTAAGACAAGTAAAACACGTAAGAATATAAAGTATATTTTTATATTATCCAATCACTATAGCGTACAGAGAGAAAACCCCATAAAACGTGACAGCACCTTGTCAAGAGCATTCTTTTTATTGTGGTTTAAATGTGTACACATTCCCTGACCTTTTCCCACTTTTTCAAGAAGAGTTTTCCTGTAATTGAAGTTTGCAGTACAATCGATGTGCACCATAATAAAATACGCATTTCGTGCTATTTTGCTGTAATATCGTATTTCCATTTAACAATTATTATTTGTGTTTTTATTTCTTGTTTTCACAAACGAAACCACTACACAGATACACTGATTTTTCTCTGACGTAGACAACACACACTCACACACACACACACACACGAGCACACAACGTACATTGTCATAATTGCACGCACATTTCTATATTCTCTTTCAAATACACTAACCTTTGTTTTTCGATCCATCACGTATTAATTGTATGAGAAAATATCTTTTCTTTCAGCCACATCAACAGAAAAAGAGTTTTATAAAATGATTTCAAAACTCGGTTGGATTTAATTTCTCTATTTCCCTGACTTTTTAGCTGTTAATAACAGACGTGCATATGTGCAAACCCTTTGACAATTTCAACCTTGTGTGTGTGTGTGCGCGCGCCCGCTCGTGCACGCGCTAAAGTGGCTTTCGGTGACCACCATGGACTATCCTGCAATAAATGTTACATTACCGGGAAAATAAGCCACATTTATACTTATACATATCACTTTTTTGATGACCATGTCGGTCAACGTAAAGGCAAAATAAAGGCATGTGTATCGTTTTCGGCATGATGAGGATGTGTGCTTCAGCCGCTGATCTTCATGCTTCAATTGTAAGTGGCTTTGCTTTGAAAATGTGAACAAATAAGAATGTAACAACGCTAGCAGTTAACATTTGAACATGGAACTTAACATTTGAACATAGAGCCTATAGAGAAATAAACTAAAAAATCAGGTAAATAACCAAAGGGTCAAAACTTTGTAAAAAAATATAAATAAATAAATAAAAAGTCACGGCTTTTAGTCCGAAATTTACGGTAATTCTGCTTATTTTCTTGGGTCTATATACATTCGTAATAACTCCTGGCATACGGGTCCTCAGGTTCGTCAACAAGCCACCTAGACCCTAATTGAAGGGGTTTGTTACTCCTCCACACATCAGATAAAAACGTACGTTAACATTTGTGTCCGAAAATCTGTAACAGTAAAGGACGTTAGTCGATGGTACTTTTCCTTACACGTATTTGAAAAACATTCTCACTAAAAGCGGTAATAGGAAGTATAATTAGTATTCTGGTATTTCTGTCATGACAAGTGCAAAAACAAAATAAGTAGGAGTGCTTAAATATCTTTGGAGAGAGAAATGCGCCCGCATTCCACATAACAACACACACACGTTTTTCCCTTACTAAAAAACAATAATTATACATTTTAAAGAAACTTAATCCTATCCATCATCATCGTCATCATCGTCATCATCATCGTCATCATCATCCTCGTCATCATCATTATCCACAGAGAAGATGAATGTAATATTAGATCAGCTGTTACCCCGATGCCAACATTCTGCACAGTTCTATAAGAGTTACGAACAGATTACAGAGTATAAAAGGAGAAATAACTGTGCAGCTAGGAAATAATCGAAAAAGAAGACAAAAAGAGAAAACATGGAACAAACAGTAAGGATGGATGGTGTAATAAATCTGTAGAGAAAGACAAACAGCAAGACTAGTCAATGAACTATACTCACAAATATTCACATCTTTGTTGATTGGTGTAAAAAGAAATGCTCGTGTATCAAATGTGTTCTTTATGGACGTTCAAATGATTAGATGGTGGGAATATGGCTATTCAAGAGAAAAAATTCTGCGGCAGGATAAGAAAAAAAATCCAACAGGACAACATCTTTTCACACTTTTAGGTCTCAGTCTCTACCCTCTCTAAGTAGTTCCAACATTTTTCACTCTCCAGGCAAGATACGACGGCTCAATGGCGGTATCACCGCAATAGTTTATGTAGGCAAATGATTTTATTCTCTTTGTTTAAGAATAGGTAGCAGACTCCATTACCTCTCAGCGTGTTCGTTACTACTTACCTTTGGCAATGACAGCGCCATCTCACAGACGCTGTCACAGAAAGAACCTTTTTAGTACTTTACAAGAAAATCGTTCTTTTTCCATCTATCTGCTCTAACTTCCTAATGATTCCTTGCAGTAAGTTATAAACGAATTTGACACCTCACTAATAGGCATCCTGACCATCTGTTGGACATCATTTACGCCAATGCCGAGTAGTAGTACCAATAAAATACTTTTCCTTTCAAAAATGGGCAATTCAAAAAAAATTAAAGCTATTACTACAAAGCTTCTAAAACATTTTCTTGCGAGCACGAATCATGTGTTTACAGTGGTCCTTAAAACGAGTAGAGCGACTATAATAGATAAAAAAGTGAACACAATTATTTACTTGTGAAAACCAGTTTGAAAACGAGGTAAGTATATTTAAAAAGTCGCTGTTAAACAAGGAACTTCCCAGACTGTAGCACGCGAAAAGAACTGTTTCCTGAACTACAAAAGGCAGCATGGTGACGATGTAGACGCAGGCCGCTATTATCAACATTACTGTCAACGCCCTCTGGCGGCTTAAATTGTCATTATCGACAGAACTTGTCTTTTCCCGCCATTTAAAGGCGGTTTTTAGTTTTATTACAGTAATTGCCGTCGATGCGGAAACAATTAGAAAAGCACCAACAGGAAACGCGACTCCCATCAAAGTGTTTGTGAACAGAAGAACAAATGTCGGATGGTCATCAAAGAACTGTGTGGTCATAATCACTCGTGTCTTCTGTCCTTCAATAATAAGCTTAGCGCCGTAAAACGAAAGAGAAAAGAAAACGTAAGAAACCTGAAAAAAGATGAAAATCATGATGATGAGCGTTCCCATGGCTCGTGAACTGATGAGAGTAGATGCTCGGAGAGGGAACACTACACACACACATCGTTCTACCGCGATCACCATGGTGATGAAACATGATGATGATCTGAAGCCGAACGCGATACCTGCCACAGGTATGTACACCTCATGAAAGAATTTGTCAAAGGACGACTCGTCCCACCACTCGATGACATATCTCACGGGAAGCAATATCAGCATGCAGGTGAGGAAGGCGCAGTCCACGAGAGACAAAGAAAACAGACAGATGTTCATTCGATCTCTCAGACCCTGACTCCAGAACACCAGGCAGTTGACAACATTTCCCGGGATACCAATTAGACACACCGGTGTGGTAAGACCAACAAATATAATTATGTCTATCAAATTGCGAATGCTTAGGTTGGTGTCATTATATTCCGCGAACTTAGTCGTTAGCGAAAACGACTCATTCATAATTTGCCGAATTTAAGACAAAGAATAAACAAACATTGTAGGTGTAAGATTTGTGAAAAAAACAGACTACCTTTACGTGTAGACTTTATGAAATGAAATAAGCATCTAACTCACTCAAGAGGCTATTTGCTTTATAGCAAGGTCTTCTGACCAACCGTCCCAAAGATAAGTATAAGCCAAAGATTTGATGACATTTATCATGTTGGCTGTCATCGAGTTTCACGATTTCATTTTAAGAATAATTGGTAGAAGGGTAAAGCTCCCATAAATCAAAATAAAATAAGAAAATTACTACAATCATTTATATTTAAAAATAAATAATGCATCCATTATATACAGCCTAGAGCTAAATCCATCAACAGATTATTCCAATCACAAAGCGGCGCAGTGTTAATTTTTCTTTAAATTAAGCAGCAGTAGAATACTTAGAAAAAGAATATATTTTCCACAAAATGATTATTGCATAAATATTTTTGTGTTTGTATTTAAATCAAAAGTTGTTCTTAAGCTTTGTAAATACATTTTGCGTGTTGATGTACTATTTTTGGGGGCGTTAAATTGCATGTGCGCATTCACCGACGTACAGTCATAATTGAAATTAATAATAATAAGTTGGAAATATGTAGCCCTTTATGCGTGAGCGAAATTGCAATTAGTTTACTTTAAAAGAAATATTTTCCTTAGGTGACAACGTTTTGAAACATTAGTGAATATTGTAATTATCAGACCTTACTTTGTCAATAATTTCCTACACAATTTCTTACAGCCTGCAGCTCCATTCTTTGGAAAAAAAAAGCCAATTGTCGTGTTTTCGAGCAATTTCTTCTGGTCGGCACCTTGCACACGAGTGTTTGTGTGTGTGAGAGAGAGCAGGTATGTCGGATAGAGAAAGAAAGAGATGTTGCAGAAACTTAAAAGATATATTGATGCAAAGATTTTAATCTAGAACTCCAGTAACTCAAGGAAATATAGTATGAGCAGATATGAATTCTCAAGCTCGGAATGGTTTTAAGAAAAAAAAAAAAAAGAAAAGAAACTAATGTACTTTGTGCATGCTTGACCAACAGCACCATCATGTGATAATAACACCACTATCAACTAAAGTAAATAACTTTTTCTGCTTGATAAGATGAACATCGTTGAAATAGCATTACTTTTGTTATACTATTTCTATAAATAAAGAGATATTTGAAAGATTTGTACATATGAAGCCATAGTAGAAACTATTAACTTTTCATCAAATATGGCCTAGAAAACAATAACAAGACTTAGTCGACGAAAACAACTTCGAAACTACTACACGTGTAAATACTTGATGGTTACCGAGTATCCTGCTACTATGTGTGTTAAGATGTGCATCAGAGAACACAGTTGACTTGTGTTTGAGGATAACAGTTACTCGATTTTCGTCGCCGCCTTCATTCTTTTATATTTCGAGCAGCGCTGATTTTTCCATGTGTAAAACACATCTTTGTCATGTGTGTGAACTACTACAGAGTGACACAGCATGATAAGTATTACTTATATTTTATGGTCTTTATTAGAATATAAATGTCAGATAACCATAATGAAAGCAGTTGTTACTAATCTGGGAGCTTATAAGTGTTTTATCTTTAACAGCGTGGACACTATTGTCTCCATCATAAAATTTTCGTTTGTGTAATGCAGCTGGCTTTGAGTGGACGTGTTAGTATATATATATATTCTATGTGCTTGTGCTGTGTGTGCGTGCGTGCACACAAACGAACGAGCCAGTTAACCTGTCTGGAGCTGATGGGCTGACCGGACCTCTGTATTCTCAGTGCTTGCGCTGCTTGAAAATAGTTCTATGAAATTACACATGGTTTTTACCCATTTATTGTTTCATCTTAAAATTCAGAAGTCAGGTGTGCAGCATGAACGTACTTGTGTTTTTCTGCGTTCACAAGAAATGATGCAATGTAAACAGGTAAAATGCAGTTGTAGTTTACCACAATCAAACAAATAAATGATGAATAAAAAGCGTGTGCTCACAAAGGGATTTTATTTTAAATTAGGTAAGGACAAAAGTAAAACATGGTGATTAGATTATAATTTACATAAAAATAATATCTGGACTGTAAATGCCAGATGCTGAAAGTTTGCATTGAACCCAAGTTCTAGGTACGAGTAAATAACTTTTTAAAAACATTTTAAATATAAGATATAAATATATTTTTGTTCAAACACTAAATAAATGCTGGCCATATCTTCATAAGTGGGGGACAACGTGTTCATGACTGAACTTTGAACATAGACTCCACGCAAGCGTGTATGTAATGTTGCACATGACGGTTATCTTATCTCCACTAGCACACGAAAGACTACATTCACGGTATGTGGATGTGCACAATCGCATTCACGTGGTCACTCATTTTTATGCACCAAATATGTTTGTCACGTACTATAGCAGTCAAACACAATACTGTCCACCAGAAATGTCTGAAATATTTAGAGATGTAGCACAATCTGCTATTCCCGTTTTACGCGTGTCGAGTGGTCGTTATCGTAAAACCATCCTTAACAGCTGTACCCACATCTCACCGTCATTATAGTCGCAATCACTTGTCTCCTGTCATCATTAATATTATATCACAGAAATGCCCGAAGCAACATCAGAACAGGTGTTTCAACAATGTTAATGAACTGGCATAAGGGTTTCACAATAGCACTTTAAGATAAAAATAACATATGAAGATTGTAACAAATGAAAGTTCTGACATCAAGTATTTTTTGTTGCTTAAAAGCAGCTTTTTTACTGGTGTCTGCTTAAGAAGTACTGTCGTGTGTGTATGCTCTGATACAGAAGTTGCTTCCATAACTTTGTCGTTCTTTTATTGTTAATACCGAAAAATATTTGTCCACACAATTCATTTCCAACGACTTTCATATCTAAACATACAAGCGTCAGATCGAAAGGCAATATTGAAGTCTTTTCAATTAGAAAGTTAGTTCTAAAGCTGATGACAAGATTCCGGAGGAGAATAATATTTTGTTACTTATTAAGCCGTACAAAGATCAGATATGAGGAATAATTATAGTAATAGAGTTTAAGTAAATCAACTGCCCTCGGTAACGACAGCGAATACTTTGGTATCTTTTCTGTTTCAGAACTCAAAATTATGTTTTATCGCGAACTTCACCTTTCAATAAATTAAAATGATTACAGATAAAGTGAATTAAACTAATATCTTCAGCCGATATAGAATATTTACTGTGCTCTATGTTGCATAGGGTTTTATACAGGC
>SRHC01002592.1:0-15669 GCA_004794325.1 Pomacea maculata | reverse complement strand
TCCTGAAAGGGGAGGGGGGGGGGAAATCTCTCCTTTAGTCGGGTTACTTTGTAGTTTTGATTTCGTGCCTGTTTCCTTTCCTTTGTTTTTTTTATTCTATTTTTATTTTTTATTTTATTTTTCCTTCCCGTCCTTTGAAGTTGGCGAGTCGTAGTTTGGGTATCTTCATTAAACCTGTGTGTTGTATTGTCTTCTCTTGTCTGCGTTCTGTATCCACTGAGAGGTGATTGGCTTTGTTGCCCGCTTCGGGCGTGTGGAAGTCTGTGTGTGCGGCTGTGAGTGTGTGTGAGTGTGTTAGCCTTGCAGCGCCCGACTGCGGTACGCGACAGTGTGTACGTGCACGCGTGTTGATCAGTGTAAGGGAGACGGTTTGATCTCTTCCTACAGTGATGAACTTTTTAGCTGCAAAAACAATAAAATAAAACCTCTATACACCTAGCACTTGAAGACCTTCGAAACCTCAAAGCATAGATTTTTCGGATGCATCCTCATAAATAAACACAAAAATGAAGAAGCATACACACGTGACATAAACCTTTACAAAACATTAAAGCATGGTGGTAGTAGCAACTGTAAGAACTGAATTCAAATAGCTCATTTCTCGTTAGGATTGATTACAGAGTAGCGGTTTAGACAAATAGGACAACTATCAAAAATGTTCGGGAAAATATTTGGGTAAAGAAGGGTAAATGACAACAAGTAAAGCAAAACAGCAAATTGATATATTGAAAGTTAATGGGTGTTTTTAAAACATCGTAAACCAGCGGTTCTCAACCGTTTACTTGTGACGCCCCCCTGATGAACAAAGGTACGTCCCCCCCCCATTAGCCAGAAATGTGAGCTAATTTCACTAATACCATTATAAGAAACTTTAAAAAATGACCACCTTTGCGCCCCCCCCCCCTTGTAAGCACAGGTTGAGAACCGATGTCGTAAACTATTCAAGAGGTTGGTATCTGTTATTAAAATATAATGTTCCTGTTGTGCTATCTGCGCAGTTCGGCAATAATTGTATGAAGTGAGGTTCCTTCCCCACGGATTTTCTTATTTCAGAATATGAATATCAAAACTGCTGAGAAACATATTTGTCAACTTTATTTATTAGTTAACAAATTTATTTAATATGTGTTATGTTATAGTGGCCTATAACTTAGTTACCCTACATCGCAGAATGTAAAATTACAGATTGTACCCTTCACTAAATAACCGTCTACAGAAGCGTTTTGAGAAGACTTACAATGAATACAATATTTCAGCGCTATATACGTGTCGAAATTACTCAACCATAGAAAAATAACATAGCAACTATTTCTTAAACACATCTATATACCTATTAAGTTATGGGTGCACATCTATAACAAGCGGACGTGGATTTAGTTACAGTCAAATCTCCCTACTATGCCACCCCGCTACTATGCCACTCTCGGTATTATGCCACTTTTGCTTGGTCCCGACTATAAATTCAATGTAAAAAAATTTACTATGCCACCCCTACTCTCGCTACTATGCCACTTTTGTGTGACTGGTAAAAGACACAAGTTGTAAAATTCCACGCAGTGCTCGATTATTATACTCTATGGTAGTGTGGGACATGGCAGTTAGGTGGGATGGAACATAGCACGCACACAGGGAGGGTGGAGGCTGGCGATGGGGGGGTAGGTCGCTGGCCGGGTGACAGTCACGTGACAGAGGGAGAGCGGGAGGGGGTCGACTAGCGACAGGATGCAGGTGCAAGGATGTGGTTGGGAGGGGTGGAGGATGAAGAGGTGAGGGGAAGAATGAGAGGAGACAGCTAGCGAAGCCGACGATTCTTGAGAGCTTTGGACTGACGGGTAACTTGAGCAAATAAAGCCGTTTTTACGAACCCTCCGTATTATGCCACTCTCGCTACTATGCCACTTTTGCTCTGTCCCGGTAGGTGGCATAGTAGCGAGATTTGACTGTACATCGTTTTTAAAGAGTGCTGCAAATAAGATTATAGGGGTATATCGAAAACTTTTCTGGTCTCCTTCTAATGATGTTGTGAAACGCGTAATTCGAGTTTTTTTTTTCCTACCTCTATTCAAGAGAGAACTGTTACGCTTCGTTGTTACTTAGAAAATGTACGTGTAGGAAACAGATTGTAATATCAATAAATTTATGAACGTCTTCGCAACTATCACAGGTTTAGATGGTACAGACAAGTAACAATTCACAAAATATTTGGGCAATGAAGTATTGCTGTTATTTCATTATTTTAATTTGTTTTTTGGTGTACTAGTGTGTCTTTTAACTGCAAGCATGGCTGATATCACAAAAAGATTTATATTAATAATTGATTGCAAAAAATTTATATATTTATAACTAAACAAAAAAAATCGTATTAAAAATCAAATTAACAAAGTCCTTTCTCAAAGGAACGTTTTATAACGTCTTATCATCAGCTATTATCTATTAACTCATCGTCATAAGATGTCTACTGCTACATTGCAAGAACTGTTTCCCCGATATAAATATGTTGGAATAATGAATTGGAAAAGTCATTGTTTTGTCTACTGTTTTGACAAATGACTGATGATATTTGGTTTATATGTATTTTTTTTTACTGTTCTCACTTCAGTGATAGAGTGCATACGTCTTAACCTTATATAAAACAGGACTACTGAGAGAAAAGTTACTACGAGAGATATTTAAAAAACAAGAAAATCTAAAGCCGTCTTTAAAACTTTCGAACAGACATAATGGTTAAACTGAAAAGAATTCTATATTTTGGTTCCAAATTGAGAAGAGTTATAAATCTTTTCATGCACATTTCTGACAGGTGTAGGACAGTGTGATCTCCCGGGGATAGAAAGGTGCCCGACTAAAGAGTACAAAGCGAGTATATTTGATACGGAGGTAGCGGAGAAGCTAAAGATGAGGAGATGGCATGTCACATCTATCATGTAAACATCTAGAGCTCGAACGTTTGTCATTTTTGTGGTGTTAACAGAGAGTTAGTAAAGAGCTGGCACAACAAAGTTTAGATATAACAAGTACCTTTCCCGACTAAACATCAAACTAGGGTCTGATGCCACTGATCTAGAACATAGCAGAATGATTTGAACGACAAATTGAAATATTCTGGTGCGATGATATTGCTGAATCATAAATACATGTGGAACTCTAAATGAACAAACGAATAAATAAGATGAAATCAGTCCGTTTATTTTTACTATTCAAATGTGCCTAGAACTGTAAACAAGAAAGTACTTTGTGCCTTTCTTTAAATCAAATAAATCATGTTTTTCGTTGTCTATTGAAGTCGTCAAAGAAAGTATTTCAAAGTAAAGAAATTCTTCAAAGATCTCTTTTCATTTATTTTCGCACAGAGCAATGATTTTGTAACACTGCCGGATTCGTGATTTAGTGTCTGGTGTGTTTTCTGACTAGATCACCCATCAGTATGGAAACGAAACGTAAGAAAAATAAGTAATTTAGCTATTGTGTTTCTGATTAGCACAGAGAGCATTTTTAACCAGACATAGTGTTTACAAATTGTACAGGATGCGCTAAGGACATAGAAATATGCATATGTAGCTACGTGATGTAAAAATTGTATAACATCTAAATAAATCAGTATTTCAAAATATGTTTCATTAAAGTATATTCATTTTTTGTAGTTTAAACAGTTTTTATATCTTGCGATATTTGTACGAAATATTATTTTAATGAAGCCACATTAATGTGTTCACTAACCATAAAACAAAATTTAAAAATTTTCTGAAAATGCAGCTTGAAGCGAGAAGAACGAGAGTAGTAAATGAAGCAATGAACACAACTGTTTATCTGCGGAATCCAGTCCGCAAGTGTGCTCAGTACAAAGAAGATGTCACTGCTGAGAAGAGCAGATGAATGACAGTTGCACGTGAAGAGAAATGTTCCCCGAGCTACAAATGGCAGCATCGTCCCGATGTACACGCACGCCGCCATTACCAACATCACTGTCAGCGCCCTCTGGTGGTCAATACTCTCATTATCGACAGAACTTGTCTTTTCTCGCCATCTAAAGGCAGACTTTAGTTTTCTTATTGTAACTGCCGTCGCAACTAAAACAATAAAGAAGACAGTAACTGGGAATGCAAATCCAATTAAATTATTTTTGAAAAGCACAACAGCTAGTTCGTTGTCATAAAAGAACTTTCTGCTTAGAACCACTCGTCGCCTCTGTCCTTGAATAACACGCACTCCACCATAGTGGGAAAGGGGGAGAAGCACGTTACAAGCCTGAAAAACGATGAAACTAGCGACGAGAAGCGTCGCCATGACACGTGAGCTGATGAGAGTAGAAGCTCGGAGAGGGAAGACTACACACACGCACCGCTCTACCGCGATCACCATGGTGATGAAGGAGGATGTCAACCGAAATCCATAGGCGATACCTACCACAGCCATATACACATCTCTATACCATATCTCAAATGTTGACTCGTCCCACCACTCAATAAACACGCTCACGGAATTCACCAGAAACATGCAAGTGAGGAAGGCGCAGTCTGCAAGAGCCAGGGAGAAGAGACAGATGTTCATTCGATCTCGCAGGCCCTGACTCCAGAACACCAGGCAGTTGACGACATTGGCGGGGACACCGATGAGACACACCAGTGTGGTCAGACCAACACATAGAACTGCGTCTATCAACTTGCGGGTGTCAAAGTCGTTGTTGTTATATTGTGTGATCCAAGTCGTCGGCAAGACGATTGTCCCATTCATAATTCGCAAAGTTAATAAAATCTTTTGTTTAGTTGTCTAATGATTTTTTTCTAAAATATTGCGCACACCGTTTAAAAAGTAAAGTCAAAAGCTTTTTCCTTGTCGCAGTAATCTCACACAGTTGCAAGGTTGTGTGAAATCATTTGTTTGTTACCGTAAAAGTGGTTAGCAATACGACATTTAGTATAATAACATTGTCACTGAAGTGATCCCAATCGTCTACAACATGATTCTAATGTTAACCACCAAAATAGAGAGATTAAATTAACGTAGGAAAACCTAGTTCAATTGAGGTGTTCCGAAAGTATTTTGAGATGTATGTAGCGTTTGTAAACTCAAATGAAAAACATTTTTTAACATTTAGTAAATTAAGAATATTGCAAGGTTGTGTGTGAAATAAAGTTAAGCTCACGTTACCTAGAGGATGACCATCAAGACAAAATTTAAGATTGAGATTTTATATGAGTTATACATCCTAGTGTTTCTCTCATGATAGTTAAGCTTTTATGCGTCTAGCAGGGTTTCCTTAGGAATAAAGCAAATAAAATTAAATGCAACAGTTTTATTTTTCTATTTTAAATATATACATAATTAGAAGAAAATTAATCCACATTTTATTTTAAATTGTAGACAGTCAACATTTACATAATTTTTTTTTAAAAAGCCTGTTAAATACATATTGTGTGCTCATGGAATTTCTCTCTGAGTGTGTGTGTATAGACGTGTATCTGTGCATTCGCTAATGCAACCATGAGTAAAAAGAAAACATATTAATGTATTTGTAAAGCTTTGACATTCAATCTTTTAGTCAAATTTCAGGTAGTTACATAGTGCACGTTATAAAAATAAAAAGTTTATGAATCAAGTATTTTTAAGGAAATGGATGGACATTAAATTTACCAAATTTCAGCTTCCACTACCTTCTTATATAATTATTTTACAGTTCGATGCTGTTGTGTTTTAGAGGAACACTTTGAAAGTACTAATAATTTAGCGTTGATTATGTTTAACAATTTGCACAGCGCCAATGTCATCATTTTTATAATAACATGTATTAGAGCTTCAGTGTACGTGTCTTGTCTCAAACACCTCTGATGTAAGGTAACTACCACAGCGTTGCTAAGTTTAATTCTTACTTTTTCTATCTTAATTTATGACCAATGTTTTTGTCGTCATAGTTCTCAGAAATTTCCTTAAGGCTAGTATGTCGTATAAATCAATGTCAATTATTCAAAGTGTACGTGCTGTGTGTTTTTAATATGAATGCGAGTGAATATATTTATTCTACTACCTGGTTCGTTCAGTCATGCAAAATGAACTAGTAATAGGTTTGTCTGCTGGTGACATCGAGCGGTAAAGCTATGTTCTCAGTGTTTATTGCTGTATGTCACGAGAGTGTGTGTTTATTTCTTGTTTTCGCAAACGAAAGCACTACACAGATACACTGATTTTCTCTGACGTAGACAACACTGACTCACACGCACACACAAGCACACAACGCACATTGTCATACTTGCACGCACATTTCTATATTCTCTTTCAAATACATACACCTTTGTTTTTCGATCCATCACGTATAAATTGTATGAGAAAACATCTTTTCTTTCAGCCACATCAACAGAAAAAGAGTTTTATAAAATGATTTCAAAACTCGGTTGCATTTGATTTCTCTATTTCCCTGACTTTTTAGCTGTTAATAACAGACGTGCATATGTGCAAACCCTTTTGACAATTTCAACCTTGTGTGTGTGTGCGCGCCCGCTCGTGCACGCGCTAAAGTGGCTTTCGGTGACCACCATGGACTATCCTGCAATAAATGTTAGATTACCGGGAAAATAAGCCGCATTTATACTTATACATATCACTTTTTTGATGGCCATGTCGGTCAACGTAAAGGCAAAATAAAGGCATGTGTATCGTTTTCGGCATGATGAGGATGTGTGCTTCAGCCGCTGATCATGCTTCAATTGTAAGCGGCTTTGCTTTGAAAATGTGAACAAATAAGAATGTAACAACTCTAACAGTTAACATTTGAACATGGAACTTAACATTTGAACATAAAGCCTATAGAGAAATAATCAAACTAAAAAATCAGGTAAATAACCAAAGGGTCAAAACTTTGTGAAAAAAATATAAATAAATAAATAAAAAGTCACTGCTTTTACTCCGAAATTTACGGTAATTCTGCTTATTTTCTTGGTCTATATACATTCGTAATAACTCCTCTGCGCTCCTACCGCATACAACACCGCTACACTGGCACATAAGTCTCCCTTTTTTCATGGCATACGGGTCCTCAGGTTTGTCAACAAGCCACCTAGACCCTAACTGAAGGGGTTTGTTACTCCTCCACACATCTTTCACCCTTTTAGGTCTCAGTCTCTACCCTCTCTAAGTAGTTCCAATATTTTTCACTCTCCAGGCAGGATACGACGGCTCAATGGCGGTATCACCGCAATAGTTTATGTAGGCAAATGATTTTATTCTCTTTGTTTAAGAATAGGTAGCAGACTCCATTACCTCTCAGCGTGTTCGTTACTACTTACCTTTGGCACTGACAGCGCCATCTCACAGACGCTGTCACAGAAATAACTTTTTTAGTACTTTACAAGAAAATCGTTCTTTTTCCATCTGTCTTTTCTAACTTCCTAATAATCCCTTACAGTAAGTTATAAAAGAATTTGACACCTCACTAATAGACATCCTGACCATCTGTTGGACATCATTCACGCCAATTCCGAGTAGTAGTACCAATGATATACTTTTCCTTTCAAAAATTTGCAATTAAAAAAATTAAAGCTATTACATGTACTACAAAGCTTCTAAAACATTTTCTTGCGAGCACTAATCATGTGTTTACAGTGGTCCTTAAAACGAGTAGAGCGACTATAATAGATTAAAAAGTGAACACAATTATTTACTTGTGGAAACCAGTTTGAAAACGAGGTAAGTATATTTAAAAAGTCGCTGTTAAAGAAGGAACTTCCCAGACTGTAGCACGCGAAAAGAACTGTTTCTTGAACTACAAAAGGCAGCATGGTGACGATGTAGACGCAGGCCGCGATTATCAACATCACTGTCAACGCCCTCTGGCGGCTTAAATTGTCATTATCGACAGAACTTGTCTTTTCCCGCCATTTAAAGGCGGTTTTTAGTTTTATTACAGTAATTGCAGTCGATGCTGAAACAATTAGAAAAGCACCAACAGGAAACGCGACTCCCATCAAAGTGTTTGTGAACAGAAGAACAAATGTCAGATGGTCATCAAAGAACTGTTTGGTCATAATCACTCGTGTCTTCTGTCCTTCAATAATAAGCTTAGCGCCGTAATAAGAAAGAGGAAAGAAGACGTAAGAAACCTGAAAAATGATAAAAATCAAGATGATAAGCGTTCCCATGGCTCGTGAACTGATGAGAGTAGAAGCTCGGAGAGGGAACACTACACACACACATCGTTCTACCGCGATCACCATGGTGATGAAACATGATGATGATCTGAAGCCGAACGCGATACCTGCCACAGGTATGTACACCTCATGAAAGAATTTGTCAAAGGACGACTCGTCCCACCACTCGATGACATATCTCACGGGAAGCAATATCAGCATGCAGGTGAGGAAGGCGCAGTCCACGAGAGACAATGAAAACAGACAGACGTTCATTCGATCTCTCAGACCCTGACTCCAGAACACCAGGCAGTTGACAACATTTCCCGGGATACCAATTAGACACACCGGTGTGGTAAGACCAACAAATATAATTATGTCTATCAAATTGCGAATGCTTAGGTTGGTGTCATTATATTCCGCGAACTTAGTCGTTAGCGAAAACGACTCATTCATAATTTGCCGACTTTAAGACAAAGAATAAACAAACATTGTAGGTGTAAGATTTGTGAAAAAAACAGACTACCTTTACGTGTAGACTTTATGAAATGAAATAAGCATCTAACTCACTCAAGAGGCTATTTGCTTTATAGCAAGGTCTTCTGACCAACCGTCCCAAAGATAAGTATAAGCCAAAGATTTGATGACATTTATCATGTTGGCTGTCATCGAGTTTCACGATTTCATTTTAAGAATAATTGGTAGAAGGGTAAAGCTCCCATAAATCAAAATAAAATAAGGAAATTACTGCAATCATTTATATTTAAAAATAAATAATGCATCCTATGTGTACACCTTAGAGATAATCCATCATCAGATTATTCCAATCACAAAGCGGCGCAGTGTTAACTTTTCTTTAAATTAAGCAGCAGTAGAATACTTAGAAAAAGAATATATTTTCCACAAAATGATTATTGCATAAATATTTTTTGTGTTTGTATTCAAATGAAAAGTTGTTCTTAAGCTTTGTAAATACATTTTGTGTGTTGATGTAATATTTTTGGGGGCGTTAAATTGCATGTGCGCATTCACCGACGTACAGTCATAATTGAAATTAATAATAATAAGTTGGAAATATGTAGCTCTTTATGCGTGAGCGAAATCGCAATTAGTTTACTTTAAAAGAAATATTTTCCTAAAGTGAAAGCGTTTTGAAACATTAGTGCATCTTGTAATTATCAAACCTTACTTTGTCAATAGTTTTCTATGCAATTTCTTTCAGTTTGCAACTACGTTCCTTGTAAAAAGCAAATTGTTGTGTTTTCGAGCAATTTCTTCTGGTGGGCACCTTGCACACGAGTGTGTGTGTGAGAGAGAGCAGGTATGTCGGATCGAGAAAGAAAGAGATGTTACAGTAATTTTAAAGATATTTTGATACAAAGATTGTAATCTAGAACTCCAGTAACTCAGGGATATATAACATGAGCAGATATGAATTCTCAAGCTCGGAATGGTTTTAAGAAAAAAAAAATTAATGTACTGATGTGCATGCTTGACCGAGAGCACCATCATGTAACAATAACATCACTATTAATTAACTAAAATAAATCACTTTTTCTACTTGATAAGATGAACATTGTTGAAATAACATTACTTTTTTAAATACTATTTCTATAAATAAAGAGATATTTGAAAGATTTATACATATGAAGCCATAGTAGAAACTATTAGCTTTTCATCAAATGTGGCCTAGAAAACAATAACAAGACTTAGTCGACGAAAACAACTTCGAAACTACTACACGTGTAAAGTACTTGATGGTTACCCAGTATCCTGCTGCTATGTGTCTAAAGATGTGCATCAAAGATCACAGGTGACTTGTGTTTGAGGATGACAGTTACTCGATTTTCGTCGCCGCCTTCATTCTTTTATATTTCGTGCAGCACTAATTTTTTTCATGTGTAAAACACATCTTTGTCATGTGTGTGAACTACTACAGAGTGACTCAGCATGATAAGTATTACTTATATTTTATGGTCTTTATTTAATATAAATGTCAGAAAACCATAAAGAAACCTGTTGTTTCTAATCTGGGAGCTTTTAAGTGTTTTATCTTTAACAGTGTGAACACCATTGTCGCCATCATAAAATTTTCGTGTGTGTGATGCAGCTGACTTTGAGTGGACGTGTTAGTATATATATTCTTTGTGCTTGTGTTGTACGTGCGTGCGTGCATACAAACGAACGAGACAGTTAACCTATGTCCGGAGCTGATGGACTGACCGGACCGCTGTATTCTCAGTTCTTGCGCTGCTTGAAAATAGTTCTGTGAAAGTACACATGGTTTTTAACCATTTATTGTATCATCTTAAAAGTCAGAAGTCAGGCGTGCAGCATGATGGTTCTTCTGTTTCCTTGGTGCACACAAAATGATGCATTGTAAACAGGTAAAATACGATTGTAGTTTACCACAATCAAACAAATAAATGATGAATAAAAAGCGTGTGCTCACAAAGGGATTTTATTTTAAATTAGGTAAGGACAAAAGCAAAACATGGTGATTAGATTATAATTTACATAAAAATAATATCTGGACTGTAAATGCGAGATGCTGAAAGTTTGCATTGAACCCAAGTTCTATGTACGCGTAAATAACTTTTTTTAAAACATTTTAAATATAACATATAAATATATTTTTGTTCGAACACTAAATAAATGCTGGCCATATCCCCATCAGTGGGGGACAATGTTTTTATTACTAAACTTTGAGCATATACTCCAAGGAATAACGATATGTGGATGTGCACAACCGCATTCACGTGGTCACTCTTTTTTATGCACCAAATATGTTTGTCATGTACTAAAGCAGTCAAACACAATACTGTCCACCAGAAGTGTCTGAAATGTTCAGAGATGTAGCACAGTCTGCTATTCCCGTTTTAGGTGTGTCGAGTGGTCGTTTTCGAAAACCATCCTTAACAGCTCAACCCACGTCTAACCGTCATTATAGTCGCCATCATTTGTCTCCTGTTATCATTAATATCATATCACAGAAATGCCCGAAGCGACATTAAAGCAGGTTTTTTAACAATGTTAATGAACTGGCATAACGGTTTCACACGAGCACTTACATATGAAGATCGTAACAACTGAAAGTTCTGACATTGGGCATTTTTTGTTGCTTAAAAGTAGCTTTTTTACCGGTTTAAGAAGTACTGTCGTGTGTGTATGCTCTGACACAGAAGTTGGTTCCATAACTTTGCGTTCTTTTATTGTTAATACCGAAAGATATTTGTCCCGATAATTCCTTTCCAACGACTTTCATATCTAAACATACAAGTGTCAGATTGAAAGGCAATATTGACTTCAGCCTTTTTATTTAGAAAGCTAGTTCTAAAGCTGATGACGAGATTCCGGATGAGAATAATATTTCGTTACATATTAAGTGGTACATAGATCACAGAGGGCGAATAATTAGAGTAATAGAGCTAACTGCCCTCGGTAACGAAGGCGAATACTTTGGTATCTTTTCTGTTTCAGAACTCAACATTATGTTTTATCGCGAACTTCACCTTTCAATAAATTGAAATGTTTACAGATAAAGTGAATTAAACTGTTATCTTCAGCCGATATAGATTATTTACTGTGCTCCATGTTGCATAGAGAGTTATACAGGCAGACAACACAAAATAATGCTTAAATGCAGTAAAATAAAAAATCCAAGCACTTTTACAGAACGAAACACAAAATCAGAAGCAAACACATAAAAAAAAATAATTGGAAACAATATCATTTAAAGCGTAAATAAGATTTGTACTTATATATATATATCTTTGTGCATGGCATAACTGTGTTTATGTTCTGTATATATATATAGTGTGTGTACGCGCACGTGTGTTGATCAGTGTAAGGGAGACGGTTTGATCTCTTCCTACAGAGATGTACTTTTTAGCTGCAAAAACATAGTAAAATAAAATCTCTATACACCTAACACTTGAAGACCATCGGATGCCACCTCATAAATAAGCACTGAATTCAAATAGCTCATT
Source organism: Pomacea maculata (assembly GCA_004794325.1). Classification (NCBI taxonomy): domain Eukaryota; kingdom Metazoa; phylum Mollusca; class Gastropoda; order Architaenioglossa; family Ampullariidae; genus Pomacea; species Pomacea maculata. The sequence goes on along the minus strand of SRHC01002592.1, from coordinate 3,563 downwards.
TTTCGTTAGGAATGATTACAGAGTCTCGGTTTAGACAAATAGGACAACTATAAAAAATGTTGTGGACAAATATTTTTAAGGTAAAGAAGGATGAATGACAACAAGTAAAGCGAAACAGCAAATTCGTATATTGAAAGTTGAAGGGTGTTTTTAAAACATCGAAGTTTGTATCTGTTCTTATAAACCTTACTGTTGTGCTATCTGCGCAGTGCGGTAATAATTGTATGAATTAAGGTTCCTTCCCCACAAATTTTTCTGATTTCACAATATGAAGTCATCAAAACTGCTGAGAAACATAGTTGTCAACTTTTTGTTTAGGTAACAAATTTAGTTAATATGTGTTATGTTATAGTGGCCTTTAACTTAGTTACCCTACATCGCAGAATTTTCGCAGAATTTGATTACAAATTCTCCCCTTCACTAAATAACCGTCTACAGAAGCGTTATGAGAAGGCTTACAATGAATACAATATTTCAGCTCTAAATACGGGTGGCAAAATTACTCAACCTGAGTAAGATAACATAGAAACTATTTCTTAAACACGATGGGTGCACATCTATAACAAGCGGACGTGGATTTAGTTACAATGTTTTTAAAGAGTGCTGCTAATATGATTGTATGGGTACATTGAAAACTTTTCTGGTCTCCTTCTAATGATGTTGTGAAACGTGTAATTCCAGTTTTTTTTTTTTGTCTTACCTCTATTCAAGAGAGAACTGTTACACTTCTTTGTTACTTAGAAAATGTATGTGTATGAAACAGATTGTAATAAAAATAAATTTATGAACGTCTTCACAATTATAATAGGTTTAGATGGTACAGACAAGTAACAAGTAATTCACAAAATATTTGGGCAATGAAGTATTGCTGTTATTTCACTATTTTAATTTTATTTTCTGGTGTACCTGTGTGTCTTTTAACGCAGGCATGGCTAATATCACAAAAAGATGTATATTAATAATTGATTGCAAACGATTTATATATTTGTAAGTAAACCAAAAAAAATTCGTTTTAAAAATCAAATTCACAAAGTCCTTTATCAAAGGAACGTTTTATAACGCCTCATCATCAGCTATTATCTATTAATTCATCGTCATAAGATGTCTACTAGATGTCTATATTTTGGTTCCAAAATGAGAAGAGTTATAATTATTTTCATGCACATTTCTGACAGGTGTAGGATAGTGTGATCTCCCGGGTACACAAAGGTGCCCCACTAAAGAGTACACAGCGAGTATATTTGTTACTGAGGTAGCGGAGAAGCTAAAGATGAGGAGATGACATGTCACATCTATCATGTAAATAACTCCAGCTCGAACAGACAATTGGTGGAGTTGATTTAGAAAAGTCTAACATGGCTATTCGAGAACAAAGAGTTCGGCTGACTTTGTAGTTTGTCATTTTTGTGGTGTTAACAGAGAGTCAGTAAAGAGCTGGCACAACAAAGTTTAGGTATAACAAGTACCTTTGCCGACTAAACATCAAAGTAGGGTCTGATAGCACTGATGTAGCACATAGCAGAATGATTTAAATGACAAATTGAAACTTTCTGGTTTGATGGTATTGCTGAATCATAAATACATGTGGAACTCTAAATTAACAAACGAATAAATAAGATGAAATCAGTCCGTTTATTTTTACTATTAAAGTTTCCCTAGAACTGTAAACAAGAAAGTATTTTGTGCCTTTTTAAATCAAATAAAACATGCTATTCGTTGTCTATTGAAGTTGCTGAGGAAAGTAATTCAAAGTAAAGTAAATGTTCAAAGATCTCTTTTCATTTATTTTCGCACAGAGCAATGATTTTGTAACACTACCAGATTCATTATTTAGTGTATGATGTGTTTTCTGACTAGATCACCCATCAGTGTGGAAGCGAAACGTAAGAAAATAATTAATGTATTTATTGTGTTTTTGATTAGCACAGATAGCATAGTGTTTACAAGATGTACAGCATGCGCTAAGGACATAGACATATGCACATGTAGTTAAGTGATGTAAAAATTGTATAACACTGCCTAAAATGAGGTATATCTAAATAAATCAGTAATTCAAAATATATTTCATAACAGTATATTTACTTTTTATAGTTTAAAAAGTTTTTATATCTTGTGATATTATATACGAAATATTATTTTAATAAAGCCACATTAATGTGTTCTCTCTATATAAAACATATCTTAAAAATTTTCTGAAAATGCAACTTGAAGCGAGAAGAACGAGAGTAGTAAATGAAACAATGAACACAACTGTTTATCTGCGGAATCCAGTCCGCAAGTGTGCTAAGAACGAAGAAGAGGTCACTGCTGAGAAGAGCAGATGAATGACAGTTGCACGTGAAGAGAAATGTTCCCCGAGCTACAAATGGCAGCATCGTCCCGATGTACACGCACGCCGCCATTACCAACATGACTGTCAGCGCCCTCTGGTGGTCAATACTCTCATTATCGACAGAACTTGTCTTTTCTCGCCATCTAAAGGCAGAGTTTAGTTTTCTTATTGTAACTGCCGTCGCAACTAAAACAATAAAGAAAACGCTGACTGGGAAAGCAAATCCAATTAAATTATTTTTGAAAAGCACAACAGCTAGTTCGTTGTCATAAAAGAACTTTTTGCTTAGAACCACTCGTCGCCTCTGTCCTTGAATAACACGCACTCCACCATAGTGGGAAAGGGGAAGAAGCACGTTACAAGCCTGAAAAACGATGAAACTAGCGACGATAAGCGTTACCATGACACGTGAGCTGATGAGAGTAGAAGCTCGTAGAGGGAAGACTACACACACGCACCGCTCTACCGCGATCACCATAGTGATGAAGGAGGAATTTAAACGAAATCCATAGGCGATACCTACCACAGCCATATACACATCTCTATACCATATCTCAAATGTTGACTCGTCCCACCACTCAATAAACACGCTCACGGAATTCACCAGAAACATGCAAGTGAGGAAGGCGCAGTCTGCAAGAGCCAGGGAGAAGAGACAGATGTTCATTCGATCTCGCAGGCCCTGACTCCAGAACACCAGGCAGTTGACGACATTGGCGGGGACACCGATGAGACACACCAGTGTGGTCAGACCCACACATAGAACGGCGTCTATCAACTTGCGGGTGTCAAAGTCGTTATTGTTATATTGTGTGATGCCAGTTGGCAAGATGATGGTCCCATTCATAATTCGTAAAACTAATAAAATCTTTTGTTCAGTTGTCTAATGAAAGTTTTTCTTACATATTGCGCACACCGTTTAAAAAGTAAAGTCAAAAGCTTTTTCCTTGTCGCAGTAATCTCACACAGTTGCAAGGTTGTGTGAAATCATTTGTTTGTCACCGTTAAAGTGGTTAGCAATACGACATTTAGTATAATAACACTATCACTAAAGTGATCCCAATCGTCTACAACATGATTCTAATATTAACCACCAAAATAGAGAGATCAAATTAACGTAGGAAATCCTAGTTCAATTGAGGTGTTCCTAAAGTATTTTTGAGATATATGAATCGTTTGTAAACTCAAATGAAAAACATTTTTTAACATTTAGTAAATTAAGAATATTGCA